>APFE030743799.1:0-28826 GCA_000404065.3 Pinus taeda
ATTAGTTATTAATTAATTCAAAAGTTATTAACTCATAATACAACTAATGGATACATCAGTTAACTCAGTTGCATGTCAGTGCATGTTCAGTTCAGCAGGGACAGGTGTTAGAGAATCAGATTGCTATCAGTTGTGACTATAGTTGTGCACCAGATCTTGCACAAATCAGGGGATTGAGTATGCCAATGAGTTTGCACGTATTGTAGCTTTGAAATACGTGATTTAGCCAAGGAAAGACGTGGCTGCCTTGGAATTATCATCAGTTCTTGTGCAGGTATTGAGCAGCGAAGGCAGGCAAGCAGCGGAAGAGATTTGAGCCAGTGATTGATTCAGATCTGAGCTGTATTGTGTGTAACAGGTGGAGCTGGTACTGGATTGCTTGTGATAAGCATTGTACTTTGTAATGTTACATGACTCAATCATTAATATACAGATAGTTGGGGTTTTTAGCGAGATGCTTTCCCCGGGATACATACTGTGTTAATGTGTGAATGCTCTTGATGTTTTATTGTTATTGATGCTGCTATATTGATGATCAACGTAGAGGAGCTTATGTATTGTGTATGTTTTTCGCAATAGTACATGATCAGGATAATCTCTGTTGAATATGTGTTAAATTATTCAAAAATTCTACAAACACCTCATAATTAGCTCTCAGCTATATCCTATAGGTTTCCTATAATTCCTACAAGATCATCCTGTAGGTTTCTAGTACATCCTGTAGGTTTTCCTGAAACGACCTGTTTTGAGGCCGAATTGATGGGAAACCTCTAGGAAGTCACAAAATGCCTCCTAGGACCCTTCCACACCATCCAACCACTTCATAACCTTCTATCCATCCTCAAACACCTTCCATCCACCTTTCACATCCACAAGAACAATTAGTTTGCATACTTGATTTTTCTTAAAAAAAAAAAAACCAAAAAAATGAAAACAGAATTAGTTTAGTTTTTTGCTTGCACATTAGTATGGTTTGATGCTTTTTACTTCTGCAGCTTAGATAGTAGCATTTGTTTAGTGTTGATTTAGCAATTCTGCTTAGCCTAGCTGCTTAAATCGTTAATTAGGATATGGTGTGATTTAGCATTACATGTTGTTTTTCCATTACTGCAGAGTAGCTCTCTTAGAGTAGATTTTCCCTTCTTCCATCAAAGGATCAAGCTTCTTCTGACTCTATAGAAGTCTGGCTTGGAACCCTTATGGTCTCTCACCAACTGAACAGTGACAACAGGCAAGACCATCACTTTTACTTGTGCATACAACACTATCACCTCCAAGTTTGTCTGAACCCCAGGTTGATAAGTAAAGTTGGTAGCCCAGGAGTTGCAACATCCTTGCTGCAATACTAGCACTCATCATTTTTTGGTGCCGTTTTTTAGAAGGTGTCTGAGTAGAATGTGATTGCTGCTTTCTTTTCTTCTATTTCTTGTCTTCAATATTTTTTTGTTAGTTTATTTCTGCAAAAGTAATCTAGTTCATTCCTTTCTTTCATTTTTCATTATCCACTTTCCTTTCCATTCGGTAAGTAGGATTTCAATTCAGCAAGTAGTTTTCTCATTCTTTCAGTGATTTTCATTCAATCATCAATTTCATTTCTGCAAGTACATTCCTGGTTTTAAAAAAAAGAATACAAAACCAACCCAAAAATATTTCCTTTCATACCTCGTGTTGGATACCTATACCAATAGGTTTCATCTTTCATGATTGGCAAATTCAAGTGCCAAATATGCTCTCCTTTGCTGCTACAAAGATCCCATATTTTCCAGGAAAGACAAGGTGTGTACATGACTTCTGGCCTATTAAAGTTTTGATGGATGATCCAACAGTCTAATCTGGATCATGCCATGTTTTCAATTTTTGTTGTAGAATAGAGAAAGAAATCTGTCCAAACTGTTTAATCTTGGCAGATCAGTAGTAGGCAGAGATACTAAGGTTCCCAACTGCTTAATCTGGGGCCTTGGAAGAAATAAGGGTAGTGCTAGATAGGAAATGAAAGCAAAAAGTCAATGAAAGAGAAAAGGCACATAAAGGGTTTGCAAGTCCAAGTGCACCCTACAAGAAGAAACAAAAAATGCTAGGCAAATTAGTTGGGTAAGCAGTTGGGGTTGCAGAAGTGGTGTTCCTTCTAAGATGAACTTTGCTAACAAAGTACAAGGAAAACAAAACAGTGGAGCATGTCTAACTTCCCTCTTTCCCTTGATTACCACTCATTACTAACAATCCCTTCACAAGATGTGTTCATAAGAGACATTCAAAGTTATGATTGGTTCTTATTGCCTTCAAAAGCCACATTTCTTGTGCAAAAATCTTTTCATTTTGATCTACTCTTCAAACTAAGTTGTTTCCAAGAAAACTTAGTAGTATTACTCCCCATTCACCTCTCTTCCTCCATATTAACCTCTAACTCTATTATCTAGCTCCCTATGTTTCACTTTCCCTACTATTATAACACCATGGTGTATAAACCCCAAACAATGTATAAATATCCCCTCCTTCGTATTATAGCCATATGTGTTCACTAATGGGGCATGGGACTAACATCTGGTTAAGTTCAAGAACCCAAGCCTAACCCCTTTGTTTCCATCAGAGCCTATCTTCATAGCCAACTCCCCATTTTGCCTAAAAAACCCTTGAAAAAACCCTTTTTTGCACCCTTATACCCTCTAAAAGGCAAAAATACGATCAAATCCATTTTCCCCGCCTTATCCTAAGGTCGGGGGCCATTATGCGCCTTTTTCATAAAATTTTATTAAACTTGCCTATCCTAAAGTTTTGTCTTCGATATGTTTTATGCGAAAAATTTCATGAAAACCCTTATTTTCGCCTTTTTCTAAAGTTGTCGGGGGTATTCGAGCTTATAAAAGAAAACATTGAAAAACCATTGAAAATTATTGATAACCCGAAGGGTCCCGCTGGGCGCTATTACCAACAGATATTATTATTTTAACCCGCCCGTTCACCATACCTTCCGTGCAGCTTGTTGGCCCGATATCCGTCCGATCAAGCCTTTCTAAATCCAATGGTCGTCGTGGATTTCGGAGGGGCCCGACGTCCGACAGATAACCGCCGTTGACCATATCTTCCGTGCATATCCCCTGCCCGATAGCCATAAGATCTCGCGCCTTAAATCCAACGGTTGTCGTGGATTTCGGAGGGGCCCCAACGTCCGACAGATATCGTCCGAAATCTATCAGACGATGATGTCACGCGAATCCACGCTTCGCCCCCATGTTCCGTCGGAGCCCCCTCTGACAGATTCCTTACCGTATAGGAGGGGGCCTGATATGAAGACATCTGTCCTCCTGCGTAACCCTCCCTATTGTCCCTTATGTCAGCGCCACAACCGCGCACCCTGTCCTCTATTCGTCCACCTGGCCGCCACCTCACCGCCCCCGTGGACCGGTCTTAGGCTGCCACGTCACCTGATGACATCCTGCTGACGTCATCCAACCCAGACCCTCTTGCTGACATCATGCTGACGTCATTTAAAAAGCGCGCCAATAAGCCAAAAAAGCCATATTTTGCCAAATTTACGTGTTTTTTTGCACTTTTTATAAAATCACCTCTGCACTCTCTGCATGCGCCTTACGACGAAGAATTCGCCAACCGATTCCAGACCAACCACAGAGCTTCAGAGCGTGCACCCAACTGCTGTTCCGACCCAAGCTATCCATTAAACAGGTATTTGTCCGTCAAACCTCCCTGCAAACCTGGTTTTTTCTCTGTAAATTCTAAAAACACCTGAACACGGCAGAAGCTTATGAAATTACCATAAAACCACGTATACCCAGCTCCCTCTTAAAGAATTAATGGTCGAATTTCACTAGCAGAGCTATTTCAGACTGAATTTTCAGTAAAAACCCTTTTTCCATTCGCGCAGTTGTGAAACGGAAACCCATAACCTGTTGTCAATTATCAACAGAGGCCTACTAAACGCGGTAAATTGCTGCCTCAAAGAGCTAAACAGTATCCCAATTGTTGTAGACCTACCCTGCATTCTTCAAAATCTTCCTTTCTCAGGCAACGCCTTTCTTATTTGTCAAGCAGCATTCAAACAAACATGCAGACCTCAGAAGTGCCAGTAGCCCTGGATGTTGCTCCCCTAAATGCCCCCCAGAGAGAGCTGGAGTGGCAAGATTTGGCAGACCTGGACTACCAAATCTCTGAGGACTCCTCATCGAAATGCAAGTTCCACATTCATCTATTAAATGAACTCAAAACCAAGCATAAGGAGGGGACAGACATTCTAGGTATTTGGGAGTCCTTCCTCCCAATTTTCAAGCTCCCTTAGGTCAACCAGTTCCCTGACCTGATTCACCTATGCGTTGTCTACTATGATTCTATGAGGAGGGCAGTGCTTGACCCTACAGGTGCAGTAGTATTCTACATGACCCCTGAGGCCATCAGGGAAATGCTGCAGTTCAAGACACAGAAAAAATTGGTCCCCTTGTCCCTAAGGGACTTGATCAACCAAGGAGCCAAGATATTAACAGATGCACAGATTTTGAAGCTAAATCAACTATTCATTACAAATTCTGACACAGTGCTGCACCCTCCCATCTTTGATGGCTACCTCAATCAACTGGGTGTAGACCTGGCATACATGATTAGCTCAGTTTTGGGATTCAAATCACTAGAGTTTATTGATGAGACTGTATTAGTGATGATGACAATGTTTTCCCCTGGCAAGACTCCTATCTGCTATGATTATGCTACATACATTACAGACAAGATGCATGAACAATTTTTGAACTTGTCCAAAGAGAGAGTGTTCAGATACACCTCATACATTTACCACCTCATCCTGTACTACCAACATGAGAAGTTCTCCTTTGAGATCAAGAGAACTGATGCAGCAGGCAATCCAAGGTCAGTGGTCTACTGGACCTCAGTCTTTCACCACCTCACATACTCTCCATACACATACTGTGAGTTCATAGACCTATTCATCCATCCAGCCATGTCTCTATTCTTGACCTCACCCCCTCCAAGACTGACTGATGAGATGCAGAGGATTCTGCAACTATCCAGTGCATACAGCATAGGGGATTGGTACTTTTACCAACACTATACTATGATCAGAATATATGGGTGTGAGTTGCGCCCATACAGATTGCCCAGGTATGTGCCTATGAGACTGTTTGCCTTAGAATATTTCAGGCAATTTGGCAATGCCGATATAGTGCACTTTGCAGGCAGGGGCAAGAAAGCACAGCTTAAAGTAAGAAATCAAATGGGCCACTTTGTCTTAAACAAAAGGGAAGGCTGGAAAGATGCCGACAGGATACTAGAAGGCCTTGGCCTAAAACAAAGCTTTCTTGGGAAGCCCTATGACCCTAACATGTCCATATCCTTAAGAAGGCAGAAATATAAGCTCTGCAGCTATGAGCATGTGTGCATGCCCCACATTCAAAGACATGCCAACCAACCAAAATGGAGAAGGAACACATTGGAAGAGCCTATCACTCAGGAAGAACTAGTTGAAAGAGCTAGAAGACATTTATTGTAAATGGCTGACTTAGAATCTCCTTCTCAGGTACTTACTCTACCACAGCCTCAAGCAGGAGCAATTTCTTCATCTTCTGCAACACAGCAAGGGGCAGTACAAACCACAGACCAAGAGCAAAGCAAGGGTAAGGAGAAGATTATGGAACAGCAGCAAAAAAACCAACAGGGTCAGGACAAGCAATCAGCAGAGGCCCAAATGGCCACCCAAGAACAGACCACACTAATGGCACCTCCAAGGCAGGATTCTAGGGTTGATTCCTCCGTCCTCCAAACCCCTCAAAGGGAGGACGTAAGCAGAAAAAGAGAAAGAGAGACTCCCCTGACTACAGCGCCAGAGAAGAGACAAAGTTTAAATCCCTTCTCAGAGGAGGAAATGACAAGTATGGAAGCTTCAGCCAGCTCCTTGCAACAGGAGAAAGACAGGGCAGCATTAGGAGAAGTGAGCTCCTCAGGACAGAGGAAGGAAGGAGAAACCAGCATCAAACAGTAGTTCAAAGACATTAAAAGGAGGAGTGAACCAATAAAGATTCAACTCTACAATCACTTGCTGAACATGGCTCCAACAAACCAACAAAGGCTCATGTCTGCCTTTGATTCACAGGAGGGGAAAATGATTATGAGCCACTTCGCGCCAACAGTGTAGCAACCTCAATCAGCTGCAGACTATATTAGGACCAATTTGGAGGTCCTAGCAAAAGACATCCACCCACTGGATCAAATTGAGCCCCATAAACAGACGTGTGAGATGGTCTATGCCACACTGGTTGATAAGACCCTGGTTAACTACAGGCTACAAAATAGCCTGAACAATATGGCTGCACAGCTTGAGTTGGAGAGGGCTTCCTCTCAAGCTAAGGACAACAGAATCAAAGCCTTGGAGGAGATTATAATAGAGTTTGGGCATGATCCCAAAGATGTGAAGGCAGTACAAGAAGTCCTCAGGCTAAGGGATGCTGATATGGCAGCAATGAAAAAGAAATTGAAACTCCCAGCAACTCTTCACCCACAAACAGAAGAGGTTGCCCAGCAGAGGAAAGAAAAGGATGCAGTTGCTCTACTAATGACATTATACAAGGAGCTGATCCAGACTCAAGAAAAGCTGCAGGAGTCAGAAGCTACATTGGAAGCAACATTACAGCAGAAGGAGGTAGGACAAACCTCACAGCCACCTCCAGAAATAACAAACCTTGAGGAAACCCCTCAAGACACTGCCCCTCCAAGCCAACAAGTGCAGCAAGAAGCCCCAAACACCTCAGCACCAACTACCTGAGCACCAACAACAGAGCAGGCTGAAAGCCTGGACATGCAAAAGCTGAGGAAAGAAATTCAGGTCCTAGAGTCCCAGATGTCTGAGCTAAGTCCAGCCCAGGACAATCTGGCAAAAATAAATGAAAAATATGACAAATCAAAACAAAATGTGGCTAAAAGAGAGAGGGAGGTGAATGCCCTCAAGAAGAGGATTGCTAAGCTAGAAAAAGAGCTCGCACTGGATAAAGTCACATCAGAGCTTAAAAGAGTCATCTGGGGCAATATTAGCCAGTCTATAACAGACCAGTGGGAATATATTGAGGCCATACATGAGCAGATAACACTCATTGGAAGAGCACGCAAAGAAATACAAAGGGCAAGGGCATCTCTAGGTAGTATGCCTGAGATTTCCACTAGGATGATAGACGTGCTAAACTACAGGACAAGCTCACAGCTGATAAGAATGGGGATTGGAAATAGGACTGAGACCATATCCCTAATCAAAAGAGTCCTGACATTAAGAAACCTGATTCAGACCCTGGAAAGAAGAACCCAAGACATGCAAGCAGATGTTAATAAATTTCAAAACAGGTTTATGGCTTTACAGAACAGGGGGCTTCCTAGCCCATTAGATCCTTCAGGAAAGTTACTCTCCCATGAGAAGTATGCTAAGAGAGTAAGCAATTTTGCAACAACTCAAATTACAGAGGCAGCTAGTGCATCAAAATAAGTAGGCCCAGTAACAGGGCATATCCTTTTTGATAGAGTAGATGATCTATTTTTTATTAAGAATGAAATTGTACATTTGTTTGATGAGCCCCCTCATTTTTATAAATATACAGAGGCTGATGAGACCATGGGGTCAATTTTGAAACATTAGTTACCTTCATCAGAGGTATGGGAAGAATTGATACGATTACTGTTAAACCAAAGTCAGTAATTGTGATTTTGCCTTTGAAAATATTTGAACTTCATACACAGCAGGACAAAGACACATCAGCAGGTATGTGGACAAAGTCTGAGCCAACTCAGCACAGGTACTCGGCCACAATAGCAGCATCAGCATTCACAGGTGACAGGGCCAAGATGAGACAGAAAGTTACAGCTGCACGGACACGTCATTCAGCAGTTATGGCAAAGCACTCAACCGACTCCAACCGACTCCGTAAGCCCCAAATGTCAAGATTGTTCTGACAGGAGTTAAGAGCTTTTATAACTCATTAAAGATTGTAATAACTTCTCATCTACTAGCCCTGTACGAGTGTATGAAGATATTTTTCCTCTCAGATGACTCAATGCCTGAGATATTTTGTAATAGACTTCTATATATTCCCCCTCGCATTTGTTAGCAGGGGTTGGACTCTGGATGTAAGAAATCTCTTGATATCTATTCTGTAGCTCTTCTATTGTAAATCTTCAGACAACTAATACAAATGATGATGGGATTTCTAAAGTGTTGTGTCTATTGATGTCTTGCTGGTGTATGGCTCAATATTGCAGGATTCCTGCGTGTTTCATGGCTCAATAAGTTTTCTTGTTTCTCTCTGTTATATGTTTGCTATCTTTCATATATCATTCATGTTTTCCATATATTACATAACTGAATAGGAAGGAAAAAGAATAGTCTCAAGATTTAATCACAGATTACCCTGAACTCAATCCCATCTATTATAAATGTTTTCTTCATTTATGGAAATGAAGGTGTAATTCTTAAATGCTACCTTTCACACTATATCATCACAGTGATCTATTGTTTCAGGAATTCAGATAATGCTCCTAAGCAATAGGTTCTTTTCTCACATCCAAGCTCAGTGACGAATTCTTAAATGCTCTTTACTGATTTATTATCACTTCACCCTCACAATTTACATTTTGTTCTATGACATATAAAAAGACCCGGTAATTCCAGCTGCACTTAAGCCAGGATCTCAAGGAAACAACTGCTACATACCCCATTGCCCAATGGATTAATTTCATCTGCAGAGAACATTTCAAAACTATCAGAAAACATCCCCCAACCAAACAAAAAATAAACAAACCTTTACTTCATAACTAGCCTAAAACCTGTATAAAAACAGTGACAAATCTTACGGAGAGAGCCCTCTCTGATTATAGCTGGGCTAGAAGCTATAGTCCAAAGATTGGTTAGTGGTTACCCCGGCCGTATTCCCTTGGGAGTCATAGGGAACAACCTGGGTGATAACATAAATGGCGACTCCACTGGGGACTCTTCAGGATTGAGAAATTACCATATCTCTGCTGAAACCACACTTGAAATCTGAATATCAACCAAGAAGCCTTCAAAGCTATCCCTGTACCAACATCTACAGTCTCAAGGAAGAGCTGATTCAAGTATCCATTAAACTTATTTGGAGATACAAAGAGACTTTCGAACTCCTGTCCAGTCCTTGCTATACAACTCTTTCTAAAACTTAAAAGGACTAGCTCAGAAGCTGGCTCCTAAGAAGAACCTTCGGTACACTAGGGCTAATCTTGACCCTGATCCTCCTACTGTCTTTGAAAATCCTAATTCAATCCCCAAACTAATTAAGAAGTAGCAAAAACAAGATAACCTTACTGACCTTAGTCCAGAGACAGTTCACCCTAACCCCATCCCCACCCCAATTAAAGTACTTTTCCGTTCCACCTCTAATTCCCCTAGTTCTCCATCCACATCTCAAAGCCCTCCACCGACATCTTCTTCCCCCACACATATTCCCTTGACCAACACTCCAAATCCTTCCATACCCACTACCCCTGTGGTACCCGCTGTTCCTTTTATTCCAGTTGTCCTTATCAACCCCCAAAATCTTGTGAAAATGGCTATGAGATATGCACCTCTACAACTACCTACTAATCCTGTGGCTCTGCCTCAGGATTACCAAGCCAAAATCTCATACTTTGACCCCACTGGCCCTTACACTGCTATTCAGCATGCTAAAAGAATGCAGAACCACTTTGAGAACTACGAGATAGATGATGACACTGTGAGGATGAGAATTTTTGTCCAAAGCCTAACAAGTGATGTCCGGACTTGGTTCAGATCACTTCCTGCAAATTCCATCACGACTCCTGATGAACTTTACCAATCCTTCACGAACAGATGGGAGAAAAAGAAGGATCCCCTACATATACTTGGTGAATATGACATGATTAAGAGAGTTCCCCAAGAAACAGTTATGGAGTATTGTGTCAGGTTCAATAATGTATACAATGCAATACCCCAAAATTTAAGACCTCCTCCTGGTTTGGCCTTATACAAATTTCCTGATGTATTCGATCCTGAAATGGAATACCAGCTAAAGGAAAGGGCCCCTGAAAACCTTGAAGAGGCACAAAAGTTTGTTGTCTCAGTAGAGGCAAACCTGATTGCTAAGAGGAACAGGGCTAGATTAGAAAAGAAAGTTGCCTTTAAAGAGGAACCCTCAGCTTTTGACCAGAAATTAGATGCAATAATTTATGGTATGAAGAGGTTGGGTGACAGGGTAGAATCTGTGGAGAGAAAGTCTTCATGGGAAGCACCACCAAACAATCCCAACAGGAATCCAAACTTTAGGAGGAATCAAAACCCTAATGTGGGTAAAGCTAACAATGATCCAGAAATAAGACCCCCATTTCAAGAAAACTATGCCGAAACATCCACATCAGAGGATCAAGTGGATGATACCCATATCCACCTAATGGGTCTTGATAATGATCAACAAGTCTTCCTAGGTCAAGAAGATCATGAAAAGGAAGACAATAAACAGTTCCAAACAAAATCAGGTGAATCATTTGATTTCAAACAAGGCTATGACACTGCTGTCTATGAAGTCCATAAACAGTACAAACTAAGAAGCAGGACTATAAACATAACACAGCCTGAGAAAACCAAGGACAGACTGCAACCCAAGAGTGCCATAGTAACAGAACCAATGAATACAACTGATTCACCCACAAAGGAAGTAACTATTGAAGAAGTTACTAAACAAATACAAAACCCACCAGCAACATCATCTGCACATTTCAATCCAAGCAAAAAGCCTCAAGAGGTGATTGAAAAACATAAGCCCCAAGATCAAGAAGAAACCTTACCGAATAAAGAAAGAGGGCTCACCCATAGCACTAAGGTCCAAACTGAGAAACCCTTTGACTTGGAAGCTGAAATTGGAAAAGTAAAAATATCCATCCCTCTTGCAGAGCTAGTCAAGAATGACATCTATAGACAGCAGATTGAGAAGTCCCTCCAACTCACTCAAAACATAGACAATGTCAATGTGTTGGACGACACCCCAGAACTATTATTTGGTCCAGAGGTCGATGGAAAAACAGCAGGCACAGGGATCCTACCTTTTTATGTCAGCTTGCATGTACATGACAAGATACTACACAATGCTATGTTTGACTCAGGTGCCTCTCATAACCTGATGCCAAAGTCAGTCATGGAGAGGCTGAATTTAGATATCACTAGGCCATATAAGGATCTATTTTCATTTGATTCCACCCAAGTTAAGTGTCTAGGCCTAATAAAAGACTTATGTGTATCCCTGGTCCAATACCCTAACAAAACAATCTTGATGGATGTGGTTGTTGCTGACATCCCACCCAAGTATGGGATGTTATTATCAAGATCATGGGGGGCTAAACTTCAAGGGTCCCTTCAATTGGACATGTCTTATGCTACCATCACAGTCTTTGGTCAACCCAAGATACTATACAGAGAATCGCTCATGAAGTACATGGTCAGCACTGAGGAAAAGCCTCAAAACTTCCCCATATATGTTGTCCATTCTGACATAGACATATATTTTGTATAATGACAACACAGGCAACATAAACAATGATGAAACTTAGATAATCAAAACAGATAAACAGATTAACAAAGAAATTCCTGACATAGAAACATTGGTTGAGGTAAAAGAGGAGAATGTGCAAGAGGACAAATCATATGAGGATGAGAACCAGACACTCAAAAAAGATCAGGACTTCAACAAGCCAACAAATTCTCTAGAAACAAAACTAATTCCATCAAATGAAAAGACTGTTCTAAAACCCAAATCAGGGGAACAAACTCAACTTCAACTCACAAATTTAGACCACAGAGATATTATTCAGCATCCTCCAGAACTAGAAACCTTATGGTTCCTAGAATTCGATGGGTCAGTTAATAAATTAGGGGCAGGAGCTGGAGTATGGGTGCATAACAAACAGAACAATCATGCAGAAGGCAGGGCCTACAGACTAAACTTCAAATGCACAAACAACATAGCAGAATATGAGGCTCTCCTGTTAGGCCTCAAGTTGGTACAATCCCTACAAGTCATAAGAGTATCAATCCTAGGGGATTCAGACTTAGTTATCCAACAGGTGAAAGGAAATTTTGTTACCAATAATAAAAGACTCAGGTCTTATAGGTCTGCTGCCACTGAGCTACTAGAGTCTTTCATTGAGTTCCAGATTACCAAAATTCCTAGGGCTCAAAACCTCCATGCTCACAGTCTAGCCACATTTGCAAGTACCTGCAAGCTGCCTTTTGAGCCTCATCACTGTTTCACAGCCGAAGTAAAACACAGACCATCAGTGCCAAACAATGTAAAGGACTGGCAGGTGTTTAACAATGACACAAAAATAAACAACTTTTTGACTTTACAAGAAGAGTTTTCAGGTCTAAACATAGACACTGAGACAGCAAGTCAATCACAAATATTTAAGACAGAAAATCAACCACAAAAACATGGTAAACACACCAATCAAGCAATATCACCCAAGACAACCAATCAAATGCTACATCCTACAGTCTTCAAACAACACAACATACAAGAAATCCAACAGGTTGAAGGTGAGGAGATAGCTGAACATGAAACTGAGGTGATACAATTAAAGGACAATTTTCTTCCAATAGGCTTAGCTCCTTTGGAAGACATTTTTGACTCCAACGATGTTCCCAATAAACCAAAATTGCAGCCCCTAAACACTACTATAGAGGAGCATAACATTGGGACAATTGAAAAACCCAAAATCATAAAACTGTCTGCTGCATTACCTCCTGACCAAAAGCCCAAATACATTGACCTTTTTAAGGAGTTTCTAGATGTGTTTGCATGGAGTTATGAGGATAGAGACACACTATCCCACTAAAGCCAAATCAGAAGCCCTTTAAACAAAAACTGAGGAGAATCAATCCTATGCTCCTCCCAGCAATGGAGCAAGAGGTGCAAAAAATGTTCAAAGCAGGCATTATAGCACCAATCAGATTCTCTGATTGGATTTCAAACCTAGTCCCCACAAGGAAGAAAACTGGGGAAATTAGGCTCTGTGTTGATTTGAGAAACCTCAACCAAGTATCATTAAAAGACAACTACCCCTTGCCCAAGATGGATCATATCCTGCAGAGAGTAGTTGGGGCCTCAAGGATTTCCTTGCTTGATGGGTTTTCAAGTTTTAACCAAATCCTGGTCCATCCTGATGATCAGGATAAAACAACATTTACAACCCCATGGGGAACCTTTAAATATGTGAAAATGCCGTTTGGTCTGAAAAATGCAGGGGCTACATTCCAAAGAGCAATGGATATTGCTTTCTCTAAAGAGATCCATGACTTCCTTGTTATTTATTTGGATGATCTCACACCTTTTTCAATATCCGACCTGTTGGATACCTATACCAATAGGTTTCATATTTCATGATTGGATATCAAAGGTCCAAATATGCTCTGCTTTGGCAAATGCAAAGATCTCATATTTCCCTGAGAAGGAAATGTCTGTATCAGTTTTGTAAGAACTCAATTTTGATGGGTGGTCCAACAGTCTAATCTGGATCATGCCATGTCTTAAATTTCCATGTTGTAGAATAGAGAATGATATCTGTCCAAACTGTTTAATCTTGGCAGATCAGTAGTTAGGTAGAGAAACTTAAGGATCCCAACTACTAAATCTGGGACCTTGGAAGAAATAAGGGTAGCATTAGATAGTGAATAGAAGCAAAAAGCCAATAAAAAGAAAAGGCATTCAAAGGGTTTGCAAGTCCAAATGCACCCTCTAAGAAGCAACAAAAAATGCTAGGAAAGCTAGTTGGGTAGGTAGCTGGGGTTGCAGAACAGTTGCCTCTTTCAAGATCAAGTACTGAAACATATATAGAAAGAGTAACACACTGGAGCATGACTAATTTCCTTGTTTTCATCTGTTTGTCACTCATTTACTAACACCCTTTCCTAAGAGGCACAGAGCACAGAAATTTATCTGTTTGAAATACTTTTATGGCTTTAAGAAGCCACATTTCTTGTGTAAAATCTTTTCATTTTCATCTACTCCTTATTTCAAGTTCCTTTCAAAGAAAACTGGTTGAATCAGCCATAACTCATGTGTTTCACCCATATTAAACTGCTAACTCTATTATTCTAGCTCCCTAAACCCCATTATCCCTATTATTATAAACACTATGGTGTATAAACCCCAAAATGTTTGTAAATACTCCCCCTGGTGCTATAGCCATATGGTCTGTCTAAAAGGAATCCAAATGACACCTGGTCATTTTGATGAACCTCCCAGGCTCCCCCTCTCATTTCAAGTGATAATGGTCTTCTAAACCCTCATCTGCAAAGAAATTCCTGTGAAAAGTTATCCCTACCCATGACCCTTTTGGCTAAAAAATGAATCCTGAAGTTTCCCCGTCCCAAAAAACCCTTTTTTCCATTTCTCCGCCCAAAAAACCCATTCTCTAAAGTCAAAATGGAAATTTAATTAAATACACGCGGGCGAATAAACCTTCAAAAACCCAAAAAACCATAGTCTACCTCCCCGTGCGTATTTTAAATTAAAAAAGGAC
This sequence comes from Pinus taeda, assembly GCA_000404065.3. Lineage (NCBI taxonomy): Eukaryota > Viridiplantae > Streptophyta > Pinopsida > Pinales > Pinaceae > Pinus > Pinus taeda. Next base: position 14,560 of record APFE030743799.1, read on the forward strand.
GTCAAATCAATGAGCGGGTCCTACCGCACAAACCCGACGGCACGTCCTGATCTCCGCCAGCCGTCCGATCTCCCACCCCGCCATCCAACGGTGGGCGGTTGGTCCGCCTAAGAACTTGCCCGACCTTTTGCGGCCGGGGGATGGGCGGTATTACTGCCGTACCCCTGCCACGCGTCAGGCGCGGGATGTGTTCGCTGCCCCCCCCTCCAAACCACTTACCGCCGGAGGGCCTGCCGGGGAGACCGCTTACCACCCTCCTCCTCATGCTGACGTCACGCCTTCGTCAGCATGACGTCACCCCACCTTCCGACCTCTGCCGTGAATCCACCTCACCCAGCCCCACGCATGACTCCGACTACCCCGCCACCATGGCCATGCCACCCAAGCAGCCATGCCACCTATGCATCCGCGTCACCCGCCACGTCATCCCTGCCGTACCTCGGGCCCACCATGATGTCAGCATGACGTCATCATAAAAAGGCGCCAATTCGCCCAAAATGCATAAAAAGGGCAAAAAACTGTTGTTTTTTACCGTTTGCTGCCGAAAAACCTGGAATTTAGCTGAGGGCGAATTTGATTTCCAACGGTCGAAAAACCAAAGTCATCCGCTACAATTGTTGCTGCCTCCATTGCTGATCCAACCACACTCAATTCAACCTTTTTCAACCGCTGCAACTGCTCATACGCCGTTAAAACAGGTATTTCGCCGCAGGCACCTTCTTGCCCTCTCATTATCCATGTAAAACCTGTTTTCCGGTTCAAATTGCTTCTGTAATTCAATAAACCCTGTGGTTATTCGCCCTCAAAACTACCAGTGAAGACCTCTGCAAAACCCTGCACAAAGAAATTGCCGGGAAAGCACGCAGCAAACTGAAACTCTGCCCAATTTTTCCGACAAAAGGGCAGCTACGCGGCCCAGCCACAAGTTAAGAAATGCTGCATTGCATCCTCCATCACCTCTGATAAGAAAACCTCTGCAATTAACCAGCTATCCAGCTAAAAAACACTCTGCCATATTGAGACAGGGTGCCCCCCAGAACAGTTAAACCTGTGACAGCCTTTTATAAAACTTTCAGAATTGCTCACTGCAGACAGAGAGCAGTACCCCTAAAAAATCAATTCCTGAGGCACAGTGAGAACTGCCAATAAACCCAAAACGATGGAGGCGTTAACTGGTATGGATACCTTACCCCTTAGTCCACCAAACAGAGAGCTAGAAGCCACACCTTTGGTGGATAAGGATGCGCTCATCATAGACTTTGTGGCACCAAGAAACCATCTGAAGACCTACTGTCAGCTGAGGAATACTCATTTAGACAACAGTGACCAGTATGGGATATGGCAGTCTAACTTACCCCTTTATTTTCTACCCTCTGTCAATATATTCCCAGAAATTATCCATCTGTGTGCAGAAAATTATGACCAGGATCTCAGGGCTGTAAAGTCTCCATCTGGGAGCATCCTGTTTCACATTACCCCAGACTCCATTAACCAGATGCTTAATTACAATCAGACCCAGCTGCTATATCCTTTCTCAGTGGAGTACTTGCTAGATGTGGGCTCCAGACTTTCTGCTCCAGACATTGAGATCATAGCAAGGAAGTTCATGAAGGCAGACTGCCAGCCCTCTGGGCCGCCCCCCTTCTCATATAAGGATTTCAATGAAGTAGGCCAGCTACTGATAGACATGGTGACCTCTGTGCTGGGGTTCACTACCAATGAACATGTTGACACAGCTATGCTGGTTATGCTAGCTGCATACAGCCCCATGCAGCCCCCTGATATCAAGTACAACTATGCCAAGTACATTGCCATCAAGATACATGATCAATTGTCCAGACTGGATAGAGAGGCAATATTCAAATATTCCTCATACATTTACCACTTGTTCTTGTATTATCAGAGTGACAGCTTCCAATGCTCAATCAGGAAGCTAGACTCAAAAGGGGAAAGAAGGTCTGTGATCTTCTGGTCTTCAGTCTTTCACCAGGTTCAGGATTCCCCTTACTCATATTGTGAGTTTGTTGATCAGTTTGTATATCCAGTCATCTGCCTGCTGAAGAGGACTCCCCCTGCAAGATTATCCAGGGATATGCAGAAGATTTTGCAGCTATCCAGAAGCTACAAAATCGGTGACTGGTATCTGTACCAAAACCACTCAGTCATCAGAATTTATGGCTGTGAGCTCTGTCCATACAGACTCCCAAAGTATGTGCCCATGAGGTTATTTGCTCTAGAGTACTATAGGCAACTGATAAACTCAGACCTAACACATTTTCACAGTGCCAAGAAGAAGGCCAACCTGAAATTCAGGGACAACCTAGGCCCATTCACAATGAACAAAAAGGATGGGTGGCAGGAAGCTGACCAAATATTAGGGCAGCAACTAAGACTCAAGAAGAGTTTCTGGTGGGTCCCTTATGACCCAGAAGGCTTCATAAGTGCAAGAAGAGTCAAATTCAGGCTGCACCCTTATAACCATGCCCCCCTCTCACAAGTACAACCATTTGCAAATCAGGATGAATGGGTGCCTGGGACAATAGTGGAAGAATTGACTCAGGAAGAATTAATGGAACAAAATGTGACAGATCTTGAAAAAACTCTTGACTTGGACTCTTGTCAACAGGTTTTCAAGCAAACAATCCAGACAGAGGAAGGCACCTCAACCACACAGCACATCCAAGAAACCTCAGCAACAACTGCCAAAGGAAAAGAGAAAATGGATGAGCATCAAGAAGCAGAAATAGGGCAGCCAAGTACCACACAGGACCAGCAAATGACACAGGCTCTTCCCCTGCAAACTGAACAAATTCAAAACCCAGTTTTGCAGACCCCTCTAAACAGTGAGAGGGGGAAGAAAAGGGACAGAGAGGAGATAACACCCCCTGCAGGGTCAGTGCAGCAACCAGAGGCCAAGAGGCCAAGGACAGACCCCGAAGCTGAAATAGAAATAATTGAAGAGATGGAAGGAAGCCAAAACAGGGAAGGACAAGTAAGCCAACAAACGACCACCAGCTCAGTCCATCCTGAACATCCCCAATAGCACACAGTGGAGGTATCTTCCTCCAAACAGCAGGGACAGAAGCCAGCCACAGTCAAAGAGGGGTTCATAGAGATTAAGGCCCAGAATGAGCTGCTAAGAGTACAGCTATATGAGCAGTTCCTTAACACCACCCCAGCCAAAAAACAGAGATTAATGGCTGCATTTGACTTCAAGGATGAAAAGATGATATTTACTCATCTTAAACCAAAAGTCCCACACCCAAAGACTCCAGATGACTACTACAAAACTAATATGGAGGTCTTTGCCAAAGACATACACCCCATGGACCAAATAGAGCTGCACAAGCAAACAGGGGAAATGGTGTATGCCACACTTGCTGATAGGGCAATGCTGGCCCATCAGCTAAAAGAATCACTGAAGCACACCAACAGACAGCTGGATTTGGAAAGATTGTCCTCCTCCGCCAAAGACAATAGAATCAAAACCTTGGAGGACATAATTATTGAACAAGGATATGACCCAAAGGATCTAAAGGGTGCCAAGGCCCTTATTAAAAAGAAGGAGGATGATATAGCTGCATTGAGAAGGTAGGAAAAATTGCCTCCTACTATTCATCCTGACACAGCACAGTTAGCCCAGGAAAAACAGGTGGACCAAGCCATGGAATTACTCCTGGCTATGAATCAGAGGATAAAGGAGATGGAGGTACAATTGGAGAAAGCAATTCAGGAGAAACAAGGGGAAACTACCTCCCAGCCACTTCAAACTTCCACAAACATTCAATCTGCCCCTCCAGCTCAAACAACAGCAGCTCCTATTACTACTCCAGCACCTACCACTGCTACATCAGCAACTGGAGCAACCGTGGAGGCCACAGCAGCAGCAGAATCCAGCCTGAGCATGGAAAAAATGATGAAAGCTGTCAAGGAGCTGGAGGGCCAAGTCTCAGATATAAATGTAACCAAGGAGAAACTGGCCAAACTGGAAGCCAGTTATGACAAATCAAAAATGACCGTGGCTGAAAGAGAAAGGGAAGTAAAAGCCCTGAAAAAGACTATCACAGAGCTGGAAAAGCAGCTCAGTTTTGACAAAGTAACAGCAGAAATCAAGCAGGTAATATGGACTGCCATTGGACAAGCAATCACAAACCAGTGGGAGTACATTGTTTCCATGTATGAGCAGATAGGGCTCATTGGCAAGGCAAAGAAAGAATTATACAGAGCAAGAAATGAGCTAGGCAATATGGCAGACCTTGCCCCAAAAATGATAGAAGTCCTGAATTATAGGAATAGCTCTCAGCTGATCCAGATGGGAATTGCTAATAGAACTGAGACTATTTCCCTAATTAAGAGGACTACAACGATGAAAAGCCTAATTCAAACGCTGGACCGAAAGATACATGATATGCAAGCAGACATATCTAAATTCCAGAACAGGTTCACAGCATTACAGGACAAAGGGCTCCCCAGTCTAGAAGAATCAGGAAAACTTCTCTCTTATGAGAAGTACATCAAAAGAATAAGCACTTTTTCAACCTTGCAGATTTCTGAGGCTTCTGGGTCATCTACAACAGGCCCATTAACAGGACAAGCTCTGTTTGATAAATTAGACAATCTGTTTTTTATTAAAAACGAGGTAACACATTTATTTGACAAACCTCCTGACTTTTATAAGTTTACTGAAGCTGATGAGACCGTAGGGTTAATTTTGAAGCATCAGCTTCCTCATCCAGATAATTGGCAGGACTTGGTAAAGCTACTTCTGAATCAAGGATGAAGAAGAAAACACTTTTTGCAGCAGCACAGTCAAAATTTCAGGTACAGGTGGACATAGCCATGTCAGCCAGCATAAAGACACTGAGCCAACTCAGTACAGGCACTCGGCATCAAAAGCAGCATCAGCATGTACAGGTGGCAAAATCAAGAAGGACACAGAAAAGCACTTCAATGCTTCATTTATGAAGAACAACGCAGTTAAAGTCTGCAGTACCCAAAGGGCAAAAAGCTATCCTGACAACATTTAAAGGCTTTTACTATCATTTATACTTGTAATAACTTCTCATCTGCTTTATCTATACAAGTGTAAGAGATATTTTCCTCTCAGATGAGCTCATACCTGAGATATTTTTGTACCTAAAACTCTATATATTCACCCTCGCTTTTGTTAAGAAGGGTTGGACTCCGGATGTAAGAAATTCTTTTGAGAAATTCTCTGTGAACTCTGTTATTGTATAACTTTGCAGACAGCTTAATACAAAGGCAATGGGATTTCTTCAATGATGTGTTGTCTCTTGGTCTCTTGATGGGTGTGGATCAAAAGTGCAGGATTCTTGATCATTACATGGCTCAATAAGTTTTCTTATGGCTCCTTATTTCACATAAGTTTCCTGTTATTTCCTATGTTTCTCATGTTTTCTGTATGTTTAAAACTCTAGATAGTACGGAAAAAGGATAGCCTCAGGATTTAGTTAATCACTACCCTGAGCTCAATCTGAACTGTCTCATATGTTTTCTTTCTGATAAGGTTTTAAAGCGTAATTCTTAAATGCTACCTTTAAAATCATACCATCACTGTGTTTTGTTGTTTAAGAATTCAAGTGATTGCTCTTAGGTAACAAGCATCTTTCACAAAAATACAGCTCAAGTAACGAAATCTTAACTGCTCATTGCTAGTTGTATACACCTCATTTAATATTCACAGTTTGTTTCATGAAATGCACACAGGCCCTGTACTTTTTCCTCCTCACCTAAATCGAGATTTCAGGATAAAACAGTCTTAGACCCCATTGCCCAATGGATTAAATCTTCCCTGCTGATATACTCTAAAGGAAATCAGAAGCATCCTCCCAACCAAACACTCAAAACAACCAAAAATCATCTCACAACTAGCCTAAAACTCCCACTGAAAGCAGTGACAAACCTGATAGAGAGAGCCCTCTCTGACTGCAGCTGGGCTAGAAGCTGCAGCCCAAAGACTGGTTAGTGGTTACCCCGGCCGTATTCTCTTGGGAGTCAAAGAGAACAACCTGGGTGTTAACATAAATGGCGACTCCACTGGGGACCTTCAGGACCTAAAGTCTAAAATCTGTCAAGAAATCACACTCACAGTCTGAATATCAGTTAAGACACCTCTAAGAGGCTCCTATACAATCACTTGTAGCCTTAAGGGAGAGCTGAACCAGACCCCTGTTTACACTTTACAGATACACAGAGTTCTTTGAGCTCCTGACCAGTCCTCATTAAAACAAACTTCAATAAAATCTTATAGGACTAGCTTAGAAACTGGCTCCCAAGAAGAACCTCCGGTACACAAGGAATCACCCCGATCCCAACCCTCCCACTATCTTCGAAAATCCCAATACCATCCCCAGATTGGTTAGGAACCAGCAGACCCAAGATCATTTTGCTGATAGCCGTCCACAACCAGAACTTCCTGACTCAATCCCCACTCCAGTCAAGATCCTATTCCATTCTACTCCTAATTCCCCCAGTTCCCCATCAACATCCCAAAATTCCCCACCAATCCCTTCTTCTCCCAGACAAGTTCCCTGCCCCCACACTGTTATAACTTCCATACCTTGTACCCCTGTGGTACCTGTTGTCCTTACTGTCCCAGTTTTCCAAGTTAACCCCCAGAATCCAGCAAATATGGCCAGATATGCACCGCTGCAACTACCTGCCAATCCGGTGGCCTTACCTCAAGATTATCAGGCCAAGATAGCGTACTTTGACTCCACTGGACCTTATTCTGCCATCCAACATGCTAAGAGAATGCAAGATCACTTTGAAAATTATGAAATAGATGATGAAACAGTAAGAATGAGAATATTTGTTCAAAGCCTAACAGGGGATGTAAGAACATGGTTTAGGTCTCTGCCTGCAAACAGCATTACTACCCCTGATGAGCTCTACCAGTCCTTTACAAACAGATGGGAGAAAAAGAAGGACCCTTTACATATACTTGGTGAGTATGATATGATTAGAAGAGGTCCCCAAGAAACAGTGTTGGAATATTGTGCTAGGTTCAACAATGTCTATAATGCCATCCCTCAAAATCTGAGACCTCCTCCGGATTTAGCTTTATACAAATTTCCAGATGGATTTGACCCAGATATGGCCTATCAATTAAAAGAAAGAGCCCCTCAAACCCTTGAAGAAGCTCAGAGAGTTGCTGTGACTATTGAAGCAAACCTGATTGCTAAGAGGAATAGGGCAAAAGTAGAAAAGAGGGTAGTTTTCAAAGAAGAGCCCTCAGCCTTGGACCAAAAATTAGATGCAATAATTTCTGGTATGAAGAGGTTAGGGGATAGGGTAGAATCTGTGGAAAGAAAATCCTCATGGGAAGCACCATCAAACAATCCCAATAGGAATCCAAATTTTAGGAGGAACCCAAACGCTGGTGGCAGCAAAGCCAATAATGACCCTGAAATAAGACCACCATTTCAGGAAAACTATGCTGAGGCATCCACATCTGAAGAACAAGCAGAAGACACTCATATCCACCTAATGGGGCTTGATAATAAACACCAGGTCTTCTTAAGTCAAGAAGATCAGGATGAAGAGGATAGGAAACAGTTTCAGACTAGTTCAGGGGAATCATTTGATTTCAAACAAGGATATGACACTGCTGTCTATGAGGTTCATAAACAGTACAAATTAAGAAGTAGGACTGTGAATGTAACACAACCGGAGAAAACAAAGGATAAATTACAGCCCAAAAGTGCCACAGTTCTGGAACCAAAGAGCAAAACTGATTCTACCTCAAATGAGGTAACCATTGAAGATATCACTGAACAGTCGCTGAATTCACCTACTCCATCAGCTGAGCAGCCCAAATCAAGCAAAGCCTCAAGAGGTGATCAACAAGAACAGACCTAAACATCAGGAACAAACCTCGGCAGAGAAAGAAAGTAGGCTTACCAATACCACTAAAGCACAAACAGAAAAACCCTTTGATTTGGAAACTGAAATTGGGAAACTCAAAATAACAATACCTTTGGCAGAATTGGCCAAAAATGAGATCTATAGACAGCAGATTCAAAAATCTCTACAACTCACTCACACCAAAGGCAAAGATAATGTAGATAACGTCAATGTATTGGATGACACCCCTGAATTGCTTTTTGGACCAGAGGTTGATGGAAAAATAGCAAGCTCAGGAATCCTACCCTTTTATGTCAGCCTGCATGTGCATGACAAAATATTACACAATGCAATGCTTGACTCAGGTGCCTCACACAACTTAATGCCCAAATCTATAATGGAAAGATTGAATTTGGACATCACTAGACCATACAAAGACCTCTACTCATTTGACTCCAGCCAGGTTAAGTGTTTAGGCCTAATAAAAGACCTATGTGTGTCCCTAGTCCAATACCCGAACAAAACAATCCTAATGGATGTGGTTGTTGCTGATATTCCACCCAAATATGGGATGTTATTGTCAAGATCATGGGGAGCCAAGCTTAAAGGGTCTCTACAATTAGATATGTCTTATGCTACTATCACAGTCTTTGGTCAACCCAAGAGGTTGTATAGAGAGTCCTTAATGAAATACATGGTCAGTAGTACAGAGAAGCCTCAAAACTTCCCCATTTATGCTGTCCATTCTGACATAGACTCATACATCTTGTATAATGACAATACAAACAGCAACCCCAAGGGAAAGACTCATATAGTTAAAACAAATCAAATTGCTAAAAAAGGAGAGCCTGATATCCAAACACAGGCCGAATCAAGCAATGCCAAAAGTCTGGACAACAAAACAAACGACAGTGAAGCAACCATAATTGAACAAAACAATGAAAAAGAAGCCTTCCTAGAAAACAAAACAATTCTACCAAGAGAAGTGGATGTCATGCAAACCAGGCTAATCAATCAGCCCATCCTGCAAATCACCAATTCACCCCACACAGACCTCATTCAAAACCCCCTAGAAAAAGAAACCTTGTGGTTCCTAGAATTTGATGGATCAGTTAACAAGCTAGGGGCAGGAGCAGGAGTGTGGGTGCATAATAAAGAGGGTAACCATGCAGAAGGAAGAGCCTACAGACTAAATTTTAGATGTACTAACAATATAGCTGAATATGAGGCCCTGTTATTAGGCCTCAAGTTGGTACATTCCCTGAAGATTACTAACATATCAGTCCTAGGAGATTCAGACCTAGTCATCCAACAGGTTAAAGGCAATTTTGTCACTAAAGACAACAGACTTAGGTCTTACAGAGCTGCTGCCACTCAATTGCTTAACTCTCTCGCTGACTTCCAGATCACCAAAATTCCTAGGGCTCAGAACCTACATGCTCATAGCTTAGCCATGTTTGCAAGTACTTGCAAGCTGCCCTTTGACCCCAATCACCGTTTCACAGCTGAAGTGAGACACAGACCATCAGTCCCAAATAACATAAAAGACTGGCAAGTATTTGACAATGATGCACAAATTAACAACTTTCTGAATTTACAGGAAGAATTTTCAGGTCTGAAAATAGACACAGAGCCAGCAAGTCAATCACAAATACTTGAGCCAGCAAGACAATCACAAATACTTCATCTAAATCACAGCCAAGTACTCTCACCTAAAACAGTCTACCAATTGCTAAATCCAACGATTTTCAACCAAGTTAACATTCAAGAAATCCAACAGGTTGAGTGTGAACAAATGCCTATGGATGAAACTGAAATAATACAGCTAAAAAGCAACCTTCTGCCCATAGGCTTAGCTCCATTAGAAGACATGTTTGATTCTAATGATGTCCCTAATAAACCAAAATTTGAACCCCTAAACACCACCATTGAAGAACACAACATAGGGACAGTGCAAAGCCCCAAAATCATAAAACTATCAGCTGCATTACCTCCAGATCAAAAGCCTAAATACATTGATTTGTTTAAAGAATTTCAGGATGTGTTTGCATGGAGTTATGAGGACCTTAAGTCCTATGACACCTCTGTTATACAACACACAATCCCACTCAAGCCAAATCAGAAACCCTTTAAACAAAAATTGAGGAGAATAAATCCCATGCTCCTCCCAGCAATGGAACAAGAAGTTCAAAAGATGTTTAAAGCAGGAATAATAGCACCAATCAGATTTTCTGATTGGATCTCAAACCTAGTCCCCACAAGGAAGAAAACAGGTGAAATTAGGCTTTGTGTGGATTTGAGAAATCTCAACCAAGTGTCACTAAAGGACAACTACCCCCTACCAAAAATGGACCACATATTGCAGAGAGTAGTAGGGGCTTCAAGGATTTCCTTATTAGATGGCTTTTCAGGTTTTAACCAGATTCTGGTTCATCCTGATGATCAGGACAAAACTACATTCACAACCCCATGGGGAACCTTTAAATATGTCAAAATGCCTTTTGGTTTGAAGAATGCAGGGGCCACATTCCAAAGAGAAATGGACATTTCTTTTGCCAAAGAAATACATGACTTCCTAGTCATCTATCTGGATGACCTTACACCATTCTCCAAATTAGACCAAGAACATCTAAATCATCTCAGACAAATTTTTCTAAAATGCAGAAAATTTGGAATATCATTGAATCCCAAAAAATCCATTTTTGGTCTAGAAGAAGGCAAATTGCTGGGTCACATTATCTCCAAGGATGGCATTAGAATTGATCCAGATAGAATCCAAGCCATTCAACACATGCCCCATCCCAGAAACATAAAGGAATTACAAGCTTTTTTGGGGAAAATCAACTTTTTAAGAAGATTTATCCCAAATCTGGCTGAACTTAGCAGATTGCTTAACAATATGCTCAAGAAGGATTCCAAAGTTAAATGGACAGTAGATGCTAAACAAGCTTTTGAAAGCATCAAATTGGCTCTTACCCAAACTCCTGTCCTCACTAGCCCTCAATTTGATAGGGATTTCATCATATTCTCTTTTGCCTCTGAACATACAATTGCTGCAGTTTTGCTTCAAAAGGACGATTTAGGAAATGAAAAACCCATAGCCTTCTTTAGCAAAGCTCTAAGAGACGCCCCCCTCAAATATCAAATCATGGAAAAACAGGCCTATGCCCTGGTCAAAGCCATAAAAGACTTCAAGATCTATATCCTCTATTCTCACATAATTGCCTATGTGCCAAGTCCAATTGTCAAAGATATACTTACACAAGAGAATTTGGAGGGCAGAAGAGGCAAATGGATAGCAAACATTTTAGAATTTGACATAGAAATAAAGCCTACCAAACTCATTAAGGGGCAGGGCTTGGAAAAACTAATGACTGAAACAAACTTCCAAGCCCTTGACATCAACCAACTAGACAGTGAACAGGAGCTGGCGACTCCACAGATCAATATAGCCTTTGAGCAATCCCCTTGGTATTCTGATATCTGTTATGTATTGCAAAACCTGTGCGCTCCCCCAGGACTGTCTAGAACTAGGAGTAGGTTTGTCAAAATGAAAGCCTCAAAATTCTGTGTCATGGAAGAAAATTTGTTTTGGAGAAACCATGAGGGCATCTTGCTAAACTGTCTAATTGAAGATGAAGCCAACAAAATCATGGAAGAATTTCATGTAGGAGAGTGCGGTGGGCATCTTTATTGGAAATCAACTGTGAATAAAATACTAAGAGCTGGGTATTACTGGCCCACTATCTTTTCTGATGTCAAAAGATTCACCACTGCATGTCATAAATGTCAAGTGTTTGAAGGCAAGAGACAGCTGCTGCCTTTACCCCTCAGACCGATTGCAACAGAGAGACCATTTCAGCAATGGGGCTTGGATTTCATTGGTGAAATCAACCCCTCCTCTTCAGGTCAGCACAGGTGGATTCTTACAGCAACAGATTACTTTACAAAGTGGATTGAAGCAATCCCATGCAGGCAAGCAAATGAATCTACCATCATCCAATTTTTGGAGACAAACATTCTGGCTAGATTTGGATGCCCTGACAAAATAATAACAAATAATGCTGCTGCATTCAGATCTAAAAAAATGGTCAATTTCTGTCATAAATTTCATATTACACTGGGCCACTCCACAGCATATTATCCCCAAGGCAACGGGCTGGCAGAATCCTCAAACAAAAGTCTGGTGAACATGATCAAGAAAATATTAGAGGAGAACAAGAAAAACTGGCACAAGAAGCTAGTCAATGCATTATGGGCAGACAGATTAACAACCAAAAGATCCATTGGAGTCAGCCCTTATGAATTAGTCTATGGCTTAGAGGCTAAATTCCCTTCATCATTAGGAATCCCTGCTATGAAGATACTCCAGGAGTGCCAAGCTAAGCCTAATGACATGCAAAGAAGGATAAATCAGGTCATCTGTTTGCAGCAAACCAGGGAGGAGGTTTACAACAGAGTTCAAGTGCTACAAGAAAAACTGAAGAAGACTTTTGACAGAAGGACCAAAGCAGAGGATTTCAACATAGGTGACAAGGTCCTCAAATGGGATTCAAGAAGAGAGAGCAAAGGTAAACATGGAAAGTTTGACTCCCTCTGGAGAGGACCATTCTTAATACAAGCTGTGCAAGGAAACAACACCTATTTTCTACAAGATTTGGACAAGACTGACTTAGAAGAGGGCCCTGTCAATGGCAGGATGCTCAAGCACTATTTTGATTACCTTCCCTAAGAAAATTTGGCCTGCTTTTGTACATATTTTGATGTGAATAAACTCTGTGTGTATTATATATATTGTTCTTTTTTGAAGCATGAAGGTGAAGACATTTTGAAAGGCATTACAGACAAGGAATGGAGTTGAAAACTGGCTTTGTTTCAGTCTATCAGCATGCAATCTGAGGGATTTATGATGAGCAAAACTCCAAATTTTCAGAGAAGTAGCCTAAGTACCCAGGCACACTGACCTGCTGTTCTTGGTCTTTCCAAGAGAAAAACCATCCCCATGTGGAGCCACTGTTGGATACCTATACCAATAGGTTTCATATTTCATGATTGGATATCAAAGGTCCAAATATGCTCAGCTTTGATAAATGCAAAGATCTCATATTTCCCTAAGAAGGCAATGTCTGTATCAGTTTTGATGAGAACTCAATTTTGATGGGTGGTCCAATAGTCTAATCTGGATCATGCCATGTTTTCAATTTCCATGTTGTAGTATAGAGAATGATATCTGTCCAAACTGTTTAATCTTGGCAGATCAAGTAGCTAGGGAGGGAAACAAAGGTTCCCAACTGTTTAATCTGGGGCCTTGGGAGAAATAAGGGTTGTATTAGATAGGAGATGCAAGCAAAAAAGCCAATGAAAAAGAAAAGGCATTCAAAGGGTTTGCAAGTCCAAGTGCACCCTCCAAGAAGGAACAAAAAATGCTAGGAAATCTAGTTGGGTAGGTAGCTGGGGTTGCAGAAAAGTTGCCTCTTTCAAGATCAAGTTGCTGAAACATCTACAGAAAGAGTAACACACTGGAGCATGACTAATTTCCTTGTTTTTATCTGTTCTTCACTTGTTACTAACACCCTTTCCCAAGATGCACAGAGCACATAAATTTATATCTTTGAAACACTCTTATGGCTTTAAGAAGCCACATTTCTTGTGTAAAAACTTTTCATTTTGATGTACTCCTTATTTCAAGTTGTTTTCAAAGAAAACTTGTTGAATCAGCCCTCACTCATGTGTTTCACCCATATTAAACAGCTAACTCTATTATTCTAGCTCCCTATACCCCATAATCCCTATTATTATAAACACTATGGTATATAAACCCCAAAATGGTTGTAAATATCCCCCCTGGTGCTATAGCCATATGGTCTGTTTAAAAGGAATCCAAATGACACCTGGTCATTTTGATGAACCTCCCAGGCTCCCCCTCTCATTTCAAGTGATAGTGGTCATTTAAACCCTCATCTGCAAAGAAATTCCTATGAAAAGCCACCCCTACCCATGACCCTTTTGGCATAAATGAATCCTGAAGTTTCCCCGCCCCAAAAAAAACCCTTTTTTCCTTTCTCCGCCCAAAAAACCCATTCCCTAAAGTCAAAAATGGAATTTTAATTAAATGCACGCGGGCGAATAAACCTTCAAAAACCCAAAAAAAACCATAGTCTACCTCCCCGCGCGCATTTTAAATTAAAAAAGGATGTCAAATCAATGAGCGGGTCCCACCGCACAAACCCGCCGGCAGATCCTTATCTCCGCCAGCTGTCCGATCTCCCGCCCCACCATCCGACGGTGGGCGGTTGATCCGCCTGAGAACTTGCCCGATCTTTTGCGGCCGGGGGATGGGCGGTATTGCTGCCGTACCCCAGCCACGCGTCAGGCGCGGGATATGTTCGCTGCCCCCCCCC
>APFE030743800.1:0-16303 GCA_000404065.3 Pinus taeda
AAAAAATAATCATATAATTTGAATTGGTTTATACATATATATATATGATGGATGAATAAAACCACCCTTCACCCCTACAGAAATATGTTACATTAATTTGATTTTTAATTCGCTCACACAACAAGATATCTTACATCAATTTCATTTTTAATTGGCTCACACAATTAATAGACATGCGAGGATATTATTGTGCCATGGACTATTAGGGATTAGACTTATATTACATATACTAGAACAACTTGCTCACACTTACGAGATATTAGGCATTACACTTATATTGTAATTTATTTTAGTAAAATCTTAGATCCTTTACAATAAATCGACCATATTTATTTCTTTTGATAATGTGTGGGGTAATGTAATATTTCTTCACTCTCAAAGTTGAAAGCAATAATTTGCGTTTATGTCGCTTAGGAGATACACGTAACTATTTCCGAAGGAAAGATGTACGTTTATTGCCGTGACATGCCCTTTCTTTATTTGGATTTTGAGAAAGTTGGTAGGTAGCATCTTTATTCAAACGTGGCCCCGCTTATTATCAACAAAGCTCGCACTCAGGGATTTGGGTTGCGCGCCGATTTATTCGTGTGCTATGAGTATATGCGTGGTGGGAAACCTAGCAAAAATAGGCATTGAAACACGATACCCTCTCTAAAAGTGGCAACGTGGTAAAGTGAAAGATGCGACAATTTAAGTCCAATCTTAAAATTTGATAACAAGAAAATCAACGACCTGCCTTTACTTTACCAACGATTCTAAAGAGAAGAAGGAAATATTTTTAACAATTAAATGGGTCACACCGATTTATGAATCATTTTATGGGTACATAATAAAAGTATTATTTTTAAATATTTTATTATATTTAATAAATAATACATTTTTTTATCGAAAGTATATTTCTATGTTTCAAGAAATTCTACTATATAAGCAAACAAGTATGTTATTGGGTATAAATTAAAAATAGATGAGTTAAAGATTAATGGTCAAATCTATATTTCCTTAATGGTGGACAGAGTCTATTAAAAAACTTTTCTAGTAGGGTTATGTGTTGTAAATTTTGTGTTTTGTTGGTGCAATTCTGTAAGATATTCACCTACAAAACCCCTATTTTTGTTACTGAGATATATCCAAAAAAAAATTATGTATTCCTATTCAAAATGAGAAAACAATTAGAAAATGTTGATGAATTAACTTTGTAATGCTTGAACCAAACACATAATTAAATAATACAAATACTTTTTCCAATTAAAAAAATATATATTATTTTTTTATCTAATGCTTCAACTAATGTCTTACTAGGGCTATAAGGAGCCTAACTACTCAATAAAACAAATCATAATCTCTATACCAATTTTAACAATATTTTAATTATAATTGCAATAATAATAATAAGTTAATTTTGTAAGAGTTTGTAAAGAAAATTTCATAGAAAATATATAGCTTGAATGCTAAGCTTAATGGTCAAGAACATGTATTTCCTAATATAAAAGCACATGTTCAAATCCAATAGGAGGTAGAGCATGTATGCCTTCATAGATTTTAGCACTCAAATCTCTATGCACAAAATTCTTCATACACAAATTTGGTCTCTAACTTGACCCTAATGTTAAAATTGAATTATTATTATTTCACTCTCAATAGCTTCAATTATAAATTTGACATTATCTCTTTTCACATGAGAGACTTGAAATATATATATTATCTCAAATCAATAAATGAATCTATCAAATGTAAAAAGGTAATCTCAAATTTATAAGTGTGAAGAGAAATTAACACAACAATACTCAACTTTAATTTTTAACTCAGATTTTCGTAATCTATCTCCTCACGTCATTTAAAAAAATTTCTATACAATTCTAAGTTAACATAATTCTTTTGTATGTTAAGAATATTCTTTAAAAAGTCTTCAAAATCTTGCCTTTTATGGTTAATCGGCCATCAATTAAAACTTCTTTTTCCTTAATTTTTCTTTTGAGTTTAATGTGATTGACGCAACCTCAATCATCAACTGAGTCACTAGGCCACTGAACCAAAGTTTGAACCTTGTTCTTTCAACCAGTCCACTCGACAAAATCGAAATGTTAATTGACTAAAAATAATTAGGTTAATTATAGTTCTATTAACTAGCCACCACGCCATCGTTTAAACCTACCTAGGTAATTTGAATTAGCCTAACCACTTAACCTCACAATTATATTTCCACTAACTTATGTAAACAGAAAAATATATTTCCGATTTGTCAACATTAAAGATGTAGTTGGGATGATGGCTTAAAAATGTCCAAAGAATTTAGAATGCGCAGCTTAGGTCTATATCACCTTTGCTATTAAAAAATATATGTAACAAATATTAATATTATATTTTAATTTAAAATTTTAACATATTAACATTAATATTGTGTTGCAAAGTATCTTTTTATGTTGGTCAAAGTTTATTTGTAAGTTTAACGTGTCTAAATTCTTCCGCCTTAAAGTAATTGACCCTAAAGTTTTGATTTTTTTTTGTAAGTAACTTAAAATTCTCCGTGTACTACATGCTTTTCATCAGTAGTTTTTATAAAGTTAAAAAGGATCCTAAGTGTAAATGAAATATATTGAGTTTCATTATAATTTATTTTATTTATATTTATTTGAATTTAAATTTAATTATATTTCAAATTTTTTTTTAATTGTAATTATTAAATTTAGTTACATTTAGAATAAACATAAATAGAATTAGTTATGTCAAAATTCATTCTAACAATTTTTTCATATATATATATATAGATATCAAGATAAATATGTATTTTGGATTTTGAATTATTTCAATATCAAGAAAGAGTGAAGTTATGCCATGTTCAATTTTTTCCTTATTGATGAAATATATGTTTCATTGTTTTATGTTATCAAAAGATCATTTATAGACGCCACAAGGTAAACAATGGTTTTGCCAACTTTCTTGAAAAGGAAAGTTGCATCATCAAGATTAAAATGCTTGAAATTGGTCTTCAAAGAATGCTCACTTGACTTTTTATACCATGTGCAAGGTCTTTGCTTTAGGCAATATGTAGACTTGATGAATTTTCATACCTTATGTTCTTGACCCTTTACAACAGATCCTTGTAGTTAAGACGTAGCATTATCTTACAAGTCTCCATTGAAGAAGGCTATTTTCACATCCATTTAATAAATCATCTACTTATTTTTACATACTGAAAGCCAACAATGCACGTATGGTAGCCCATTCTTTTGTGGGGGCAAATCTCTCCTCACACTCTATGCCTTCTTTCGATGCATACCCTTTCAACACAAGCATCACCTTATGTTTGTGAGGTGAGTCATCAAGATTGTACTTGTTCTTGAAAACCCACTTAAATCAATTAATTTAATTCCAAATGGATAGGGAAAACATACTCCTTTTCATGACTTCTTTTCACTCATCATGAGAAGAAGCTTCTTCAAAGGAAGTTGGTTTAAATTTAGAAGATAAATTCAATTCACAACCATATGAAACATCAATATAATTTACATTTCCTAAATTTGAATTATCTTCATCACCTCCATCTTGCTTTGTATAATTTCCGATTCCTATTTTTCCCACATCATCAATATGAACAATTTTAACTGTCTTTATGTGTGACTTTCGACCATCATATGGTGGTCTAGGTTTCTCTACTTCTTGAGATGGTGGTGCTTTCTCATTAAGGTTTAGCCTTTTAATTCTCTTAATCATATCATCCATTGAACTCCCTATTTTGGTGAAGTGGTTCGGTCTTCTTCATGAGGGGAAGATGACACTTCAAAAGAAGATTCTCGGCACTGATCCAAGATGAGGATGCCCACTTCAAGATGTGGAATCTCATCAACAAAATCATGATATGTATTTACATGGGAAAATATATCCAGATGATCAAACAGTTCCTCAATAGTTTTGTCAATCTCGGTGGATTCAAGAAAAACCACATCTCTAGAACAAATGAACTTTTTTTACCTCATCATGAAGTTGATATACCTTGGTGGTATTTGAGTAACCCAAGGAGTTTCATGTTGGGTAGTGGAGGCCCCGCGTAGCAGTTTTGGGGCTCAAAGCCCATAATTTTGGGTAAAAGTATGGTAAAGGCTCTGCGATGTGCATGGAGCGCGAAGTGTAATGAGTCAAGTCAAAGGTTTGTCCGCCCAAAAATAATGTAAGAAGCTAGAAGGTGAGTCGGCTTGCCCATGGTCCACGAACCATGGAAATATATAAATAGAGCAAGGCTCTATGGTTAGAAAGTAGTTTTTGTTTTGGATCTTAATGTTATGGGTTTGTGAAGGCAATATTCTCTCTGCATCTGTAAGTCCAAGTCAAGGGTGTTGGTAGATAGATAAAGGCTCTGCAGCTGTGTGCACAGAGGCCTGGTAGAGTCTGCAGTTGTGTACGCGGACCCCTGGAGTTGAGTGCGCAAGGCGGATCCGGTTGTACTGAAAAGGGGATCAATAAAGATAAGAATTTCTAAATCATTGTGTGTTTTATCACGAATCTATCTGTTGCTTATGTTCTGAATTTATGCATATTTATGATTGTGTGCACTAGTGGGTACTGTTAAATGTTTGCTTAAAAACCCTAAGAAGTAGATCAGATCTATAATAAGTTCATCAATAAGAAAGCACATCTGTGCGGATCTACACAGAAGCCCGACAGTAGTACAGAGTGGCGCGAGCCCGCAGAATGGGTCGCAACCCCTCCAGACCACATCAAGACATCCTAAGGGTGCGGAAACCTGGTTCCAGCACCCTCCCCTACTACCTCGGGTGGGATTTCAATCCGTGCTCCACAGGCTGTTGCCGAAAGGGCCGGTAGTATAAGATTTGTTTGGCTAATAACTCTTCTAAACCTGGGTTAGGCCCCAATAAGCCAACAAATGGTTCCGTTTTTAGGACCAGGATCTGCCTAAGGGATGTTTGATGTCGGAACACTGGAACCCTACGAAGAAAGAACTTGAAGAATGGTTGGATCAGAAGCTTCACAAGTTTCTGGTACAAGAAAATAGAAATCAGCAGATATCTGAGGAGAGGTGGCTGGATCGCTACATATACACAGAAATCCACGAGATCTTCTTCGCATCCTTCTCGATAGAGTTGTATGAGTGGATCACGAGGCTAGCTGAGAGTCAGGGAAGGTGCAGACTAGATTAGCCCATTGTGTGGACTCCAGAGTTGGTGTGTAGGCTAGAAGCATCTGAAGGTAAAATTGCACGAGTAGTAGATCACTAGTTGGATCAAATAATAGGAGGGTTTATCACCGAGTTCACAATAGACACAACTGTGAGTTACTGCGAAGCAGAAAGGTGCTTTCTCCAAGGATTGCAGGGTAAGTACATCAAATCGTTGAATACTTGGATTAAAGTGTTGTTATGTGAGAAACGGGTTATGCGCATCCATTGATGTCTAGGGTAACGCAAAGTGGAAGAGGCTACCAAGGGACTGAAGGATTAGAAAATAGTCCACTGATTTCTATTTCGCGAGAAAGCGAGGAGGAGCTCGCAGGGTTCTCTCCGAGATGCACTGTCCAATTGATCAAATAGCGCATTCCACTGGTACCACCGCCATCCAGGCCATCCCCCACTTCACCTACATCAAACCCATCTTCTCCTACCCCACCTCCGCCACTATCGAGGGTTGAAAGGGCGAGTGCGATCAAGTTGCCGGTATTTAGAGGCGTGGGAAATGAGGAACCAGATCAGTTTTGGTTTGTGGTAAAGGTTGTATGGGAAGCCCAAGGTGTAACAAATGATAATATCAAAAAGGCTACTCTGGTAAGCACACTGCAGGATCGCGTGTTGACATGGTATATAAAGTACTCTATTGATCACCCGAATGAGGGAATAGTGGCGATCTAGGATGCATTGAACAAAGAATTTAGTCAACCAAAATCAGAAACGCATTCGATCATCGGGTTCAAGGAGATTGCGATGCTACTTAGTGAAACCCCGTGAGATCTAGATCAGAGATTGAAGAGTACAACTCGTGAGGCTAACATGATGCTGACAGATGCGTAGCACTGCGCATGGTTTGTGGCGTCTTTGACACCAATCTGAGGACGACGCTATCACAACAAAAGATCTCAACCCAAGCTGAAGCATTAGAGACAAAAATGAGGTTGCACAAAACTCCAATATAGGGTACAGGGTTGGGAGTTCAGCAAATCCACATGTAACTATAAAACCTATGCTTAGAAATGCAATGTTTGAAGTAAGAAAGGGTACCCCGACCGGAGGCGCGTACAGAAGTGGGGTGTATCAAATGCAAAGGTCAAGGTCACGACAAGGATCACTGCCCCATAGTTGCAAACTATCTAGAGGGAGGGGGGCCGATGCCATTAATGCTGGAGGTACAAGCAAGGCCAAGTGTGGTGCCCACACTATGGGGTGTAATTTTTGAAGTAGGGGGAAAGCACGCAACATACAACTATCACTTGTTGCAGAAGTATACCCAGACTCCGTAATAGTTGTACTACAACTTCTGTAGATCAGTGGGTCACGACGAGTGAACGTGTCGAAGCTACAAACTAATGATGGAGAGGACCCCAACCTATCGAATGCAGACTGAGACACGGGGTTTCTACTCAGCCGCAGGGCCACGCGGTGGATTCCAAGGATGCGGGCGAGGAAATGGGGCCTGGACGGGGGCACGAACAGCTAATCTGTTATAATTGCAGAGGGTCGGGGCACTACGCTCACGACTGTACTAACTCAATGAGAATATCTTGTCCATACTGTGAGCAGTTTGATCATGAAATGGTAGATTGTCCGACGTTGATTGCCCAAATGCGTGAAAACGGGGTACTACAGCCTACGCCAACTCAAAATGTCCAAATGATGAGGTCTGAACCGCACGAAGAGGACCCCAGCATAAACATGGTATTGAGAAGTGATGCAACTACAGGGGGGAGATGCAAGGGAACAAAC
Organism: Pinus taeda; assembly: GCA_000404065.3. Taxonomy (NCBI): domain Eukaryota; kingdom Viridiplantae; phylum Streptophyta; class Pinopsida; order Pinales; family Pinaceae; genus Pinus; species Pinus taeda. The sequence goes on from APFE030743800.1 coordinate 6,926, forward strand.
CAGAGAAGAGGGGAAGGGTCGTGATGCTCCTACAAAGGAACCTAACTTTATGGTGGAACAGGTGAAGGGGACATCTAAGGAAGCTCAGAAGAGCTTCACAGAAGTCTCTACTTCAGGTAGTAGGGATCCAATCGAATCAGGAATGGATCCCTCTATGCTTACTACCTTTTTAGAGACATGTATGAAGCTGCTACGGGACAATAAGGTAGTTAAAGGACTGTAAGGGCTAATCACTAGGTGCGCAAGATCAGGGGCGCCGCGCGTAGTCCGAAATCTAGGAAAACATGCTCTGCGCACTGGGAGGGAGATGCGAATGACGGCGCAAATCGATGACTATGAGATGGATCAGGTCATCCTGTATTTGGGGTCAGATGCAAATGTGTTGCCTAAGCAAACGTGGGAACGCATGGGCAGGCTCGCACTACAACGGTCTCCTATTTAACTAGGAATGGCCAACCAGCAAAATATCTTACCAATGGGAAGATTGCAAGGGGTGAAAGTTGACATTGAAGGCGTAAGTACACAAACAGACTTTGAGGTAATAGAAATTGTCGATGATAGTAACCCATACCCTGCGTTGCTAGGAATAGATTGGGCCACGAACATGAATGGGGTCATCAACTTAAAAATATCAAAGATGACATTCAAGAAAAAGTCACCTCGTGTTATAGTTCCATTGGACCCAGCCGAAGGATCGTGCTACACCGAACCGGTGCACGATGAGGACAGTGACGATGAACTAGACTGCATCTACCAGCTAACAGCGCAAGACTAGGATCGGGTGAATCCCACATCGGATGGGAAAATCTCATGGGGGCGCGATAGTTCCTGCACCTCGGATTCATAGGAGGAGATTGAACGATGGCAGAAATGATTGCATGAAGTCACAACACTCAACTGTAACAAGATGATTAGATCACTACGATGCATGACAACCAAGGTACGGCAACAGCTAGTGAACGACGATGCAATAAAGGAGGAGGACTTCGTCAACCTTTACGGAACTTTAATCAGAGAACAAAAGCGGCATGGTGCAACAAAAGAAGCATTGTGCGCAACAAGCACACCAGGGTGGCGTGTACATAGTAAGAGGAGGTGGAATGAGCACGAAGGTAGAAAGCGGTTTTGGGTACGGATTGGAGGACATCCGCGGCAAACGTAGCCAGGGCAGCCACGATGGAGCAGTTTGGGCACCCATCTACAATGAAGGGCATAGCTATATTGCTGCACAACAATCGACCCAACTGAATCTGCACGTAACAAGGGTTCGTTAGGTTGATAAGACCGTAAACAAATCAGGGGGTGCGAAGAGAACTCTCTCCATGGTCGGATGCGATAAAACCAAGGAAGTAAAGAGAATTTCCCCGACCACTGCCCCTGCAATTCGACTTGAATGAGATGACCTGCACGGAGGGATCTGGCAATTGCAGGAAGCCATTCGATGTGGCAGCATGAGACTTCGGGAACTAGAGGAAGTGGGGGCATGGCTAAGGAGGAAAAGCGCGAGGCTGGATGAAGAAATTGACAAAATAAGAATAGGAGGCACACAAACGGGCCACGCGAACATGAAAATGAGGGGACCGAACCTGCTATCATGGTTGCGATTGCACCGTACTGAACAAGGGAGCACAGACCGCAATGCGTTATCTAATTCAAAGGTACGTGAAGGGTGCCTACAACCTGAGCTGGCAGAGAAGAGGAAGTCTCGCACGAGGGGTGCGACCACCTGACTATCTGTAGGAGGGTTAGTCTCAGTGCTCCACATAGTTGAAAGAGGGCCCGGGACTATAAAAAAACCTGCAGGAAGGTTGCACGATTTGCATGTGACGCTCAAGGCTAGTAAAAAGTATAGGATGCGTCTGCGTACCAGGGGCTGCGCTGCCACGTGGGAAGGTTGGAAGGTGACCATTGCAGCTACTGTTCATGACAAGATGTCCCATTTAAGATGCCGAGGAGTGGGCGGCGGGCCATTAAGACATAGGGCTGAATGGATTTGCCGCCAAAATAACATTAATAAGCCACGAACGAGGAGCACAACCAAATTTGAAGTCGAAAGGGTATATAAAGCACAAGAGGCTTGTTACCACACACCCTTTGGCCCCTTGTATAGTAAGTTGTTTAGAGTTCAAATAGAGTGACACAGGATGAATGAGGCAGTTGTAAAAGGAAGCCCATGGTTTAAAGACCTGCTGAAGGTAATACAGGAGTCCCTACTTAGGTCAATATCCACAACCAAGGACGCTACAACCAAAATCCCGAAATCACCTAGGACTCCACGGACCAAGAAGAACCCACAAGTAGTAGGACTGGTCCGGATGTCTCCGCGAAATCCATGATTCGGAAAATTGTCGATGGAGGAAAAAGGAAAAACCATTACTATTCAGAGTGATGAAGAGGAAGAGGATCCTTCGACCTATGTCGAAGAAATAGAACCAGAAGAAGAAACGGAAGAAGATATCCAGCCAGTAAAGCGACCCAAGTATGTTCCTCCAAGGAAAGGGAAGGTCAAGGTGCCTATAGATTTGGATGTCGTTGACAGCATACTCATCACCCCCGTCTCTCCCTAAAGGGTTTCATTCGAAGGCACAACGACCAACCACATCCCTATTATAAAATTTGAAGATTGGGACCTTGCGGATACTGAGAAGTTTCCCCATTTGGCAACTAGTGAACTAATGGAGCAAAGCACGGAGGGGGCTGTTACGGCACTATAGCCACAGGAATGGCTGCGAAAGGTCAAAGAGGTTGGGCCACTCTGCCTCCTATCAATTCCACATTTTCATCGGCCCCCCATTACAATATTTGTCATCAGGAAACTACTCTGCCTGGTACACGATGGGTACTTATGGATAGACAAACCCATCCCCATCATGGCGAAGCTTATTCATAGGATCACTCAGCTTCCCTATGAAGGTAGGGACCTCGCGAAAATCATTGATATATGTGGTGATTTGACAATGACGAAAGCCCTGAAAAAGAAATACAAATTGGAGAAAAAGTAGAGAGGGTATGCTATTGACAGTATTCCGAACAAAGGGGACTGTGTTGCTACCAGGAAAAGTGATGCGGAAATGCCGAGGCAACGAGGTTCCAGCAATAGTCATCATGCTAGCTGAGTAATGCGTAGAACGGGAACGGTTCAATTGGACGCAGTTCCTCTATGACGAGTTCCTGACCAATTTCAGGGAGGCCCAAGAGGAGGGTAAGACCTTCCACTATGGGTGGTTACTGTTATCCATCCTTTTGGTTACAAGTGAATTACCCGAAGATAGTTAGTTTCCTTCCCTGGACCAGGATTGGCCAGAGGCTGCAAAATACACATCGCTTTGGGCGATGAAGGATGCTGCAAGAATCTGGGAAGTCAAGAATTTCTAGATACTAATGGATGCGAACATCCGACAGTGGATCAACAAGAAACCTCATCTATCTACCGAGATATATGATAGTGTGAAGAATGTAGCCGATTTTAAGGTGGATATGCACCATGGATACATCGGGGTGCACAAGGATCTAGCACAGACATGGACCGCACTTCCTTTCATTGCCATTGACGAGGCTATTTTTGTGGTATTGGATATCTAGCCACCGGAGTGGTGCAAACTAGATGCGGTAGGGCACAATGAGACCACCATCCAAAAACAGAAGGCTAAGACCAAGTGCTTAGCACAACAGAAGCGGAACGAACAACACGCCGTGGAAGTACGGGTAGCTCGGGAAGTAGCGCAGGCTTCTACAGGCAAGGTGACAACAGGAGGGGTTGCCACAATAGAGGATGAAAGCGGCCCGAAGGTGACCACAAAGGCGGGCACAGATATAGGGACGGAAGGTGCGACGCCAACCACCACTGGTTTGCCCTTAAAATGACTGCGGCCGACAAAACGGTCAAAGCCCCAGAAGAAGGCCAAGGCGTCTAAGCTGGACGGGGAACTTGTCACATTGGTAGAAGATGACCTGGGCGACATCAGGGATACAGTTCATGAAGATACCCGAGAGGCGCTCGATGAGGTCATGACGGAGCAGCAGACTATGTTGAGGGCACTCTGCGCACAACTACAGGAATTCAGAGCATGGGCCTCACAGCCAGGAATCGCCGCTACCCATGGAGCTACGGGTATGTTAGCAACTAAGCAGATATTATAGGCCAACATGGCTAATACTATCACACTCTTGACAGGAGCAGTGATAGCAGAGAATGCAGCGGACAGAGTTGTGGTAGGTCGGCTTACAGGGCTGGGATTAAATTTGGCTGCCCTCCCATGCGAGAGCTTATACTAGCTCCAGGACAGTGCAATGATGGAGCTCTGTGCTAGGGAAGGACGTGTGGTACAAGTACTTAGTGAGCAGTGAATTAACATAGAACAGTTGAGCCTCCAATGTGATGAAGTGGTAGCACAAAATTGGCAGTTGGAGCAAATTGTGGGGGAAGCATGTTATCGTGCCCTTGAGCTGGAGATTGCGATAGATTTACCTGTCGGCATATGAATCCACATGTTGGCCAATGGGTTCCATGAAGCAAAGGAGGAAGCCACGAGGATCTAGTTGGCCCTCAACTTGCAGATCACAGAGCTAAAACTGAAATCACAACCCTCTACACCACCGGAGGTCATAGAGTAGTGGAAAGGCATCATTCAATTCGAGCGGGAAACAATAGCACGTGCTATGTAGGAGTGCGCTGACTTGTTGGATCAATCACTTATTATGCTCACTTCACTACAAGAAGACCCAACCTTACAGTGGTTGGAAACAGAGACAAGGGAGCTACAACAAGCTTATGATAATATCAGGGGGACCACACAGAGAGTTGCTATTACGTAGCACTTGGCCAAGATGAGGGAGGCTTAGGCTCTTAAGATACAAGCTGACACCGCTCGGCAGAAGGAAGCAGTGATTAAAGAACGTATCCAACCTTGGCTGGATAAGGCATTCATGATTTCCAACACCATCGAGTGAAAGATGGCACACATGCAGGTAGTATATGAACCCGAACAAGCAACTGATACTGATATTGATGCATCAGTGGCTCACGTAGAACAGGTACAGTAGATGGCCAAAGATTTTGTTGCAAGTGTAAGCGAAGCATAGAAGTTGTTGCATGACCTCCATGCGAAGATTGCTACACCAGCCGAGTGACTCGAGACGAATCACGATGATTGTGTTGGGGGCCTATTAGGTAGCTGAGGCCCCGCGTAATGGTTTTGGGGCTCAAAGCCCACAGTTTTGGATAAAAGTATGGTAAAAGCTCCACGATGTGCATGGAGCGCGAAGTGTAATGAGTCAAGTCACAGGGTTGTCTGCCCGAAAATAATGTAAGAAAATAGAGGGTGAGTTGGCTTGCCCATGGTCCGCTGACCATGAAAATGTATAAATAGAGAAAGGCTCTACGGTTAGAAAGTAGTTTTTGTTTTGGATCTTAATGTTATGGGTTAATGAAGGCAATATTCTCTCTACGTTTGTAAGTTCAAGTCAAGGGTGTTGGTAGATAGATAGAGGCTCTGCAGTTGTGTGCGCAGAGGCCTGGTAGAGTCTGCAGTTGTGTGTGTGGACCCCTGCAGCTGAGTGCGCAGGGAAGATCTAGTTGTACTGAAAAGGGGATCAATAAAGATAAGAATTTTTGAATCATTGTGTGTTTTATTGCAAATCTATCTATTGCTTGTGTTCTGAATTTATACATATTTATGATTGCGCGCACTAGTGGGTATTGTTAAATGTTTCTTAAAAACCCTAAGAAGTATATAAGATCTATAATAAGTTCATCAATAAGAAAGCGCATCTATGCAGATCTATGCGAAAGCTCGACCATAGTACAGAGTGGTGCGAGGCCACAGAACGGGTTGCGACCCCTCCAGACCACATCAAGACATCCCAAGGGTGCGGAAACCTGGTTCCAGCACCCTCCCCTACTACCTCAGGTGAGACTTTAGTCTGGGCTCCACAGGTTGTTGCCGAAAGGGCTGATAGTGCGGGATTTGTTTGGCTAATAAATCTTCCGAACCCGGGTTAGGCCCCAATAAGCCTACATTTCACTTTTTACTACTTGCACCAAGTTCGTTTCTTTGCTTCTTAGGAATTAAGGCATAGTAGGTGGAACCAAATACCTTGAGATGCCTCACCAAAGGAATGCAACCATACCACATTCCACATGGAGTCTTATTCCCAGGGGAAGGAGATGGACTCATGTTTTCCACACATATTTCCCATAGAACTTCATTATCCCAAAACATTAACTTCATATTCTTGAAAAAATAGCTTTAGAAGTGTCATATTCAAGTGTCATATTCATTCTTTTTGTTACACCATTCTAAAAAGGATTATATTTAACAATAATTTGATGCTTGCTCATATGTTGATGAAGATAGATTTCAAACTCATTCAAAGTTTGTTCCCCTCCATTATCAATACAAGGAGCACCAATACAAGATTGAGCTTCATTTTCAATCCATAGATGAATTTAAATAAAAAATCAAGTGCTTGAGGTTTCTATTTCAACAAATAAACCCAACATATCTTGATATGTTCATCAATTAAAAAACATTTAATATAATTTTTAGCTAAGGTAAACATAAGTCCACACAAATCAGAGTGTATCAAATCTAGTATTCTATGTCCTCTCAAAGTGGAATCATGAACATGTTTCTTGTTGTGTTTACCAAGGATATATAATTTACTTGAAATTAAATGAAATGGTGGTCATGAGCTTTTCAATTACCTTTCTAATTGTTCAAAAATACAACCAAAAGATTGTACATAAAATTATCATTTAGAGGTTCATATGGAACTTTTGAATTTTCATGAACCATCTATACTAGTACAATTTGTAGTTGTAGTAATCTACGAGTGCCTTTGGACAAGATATTGAGATTATTTCACAAGTCACCAAGAGAAATCTACTTGCAATTCAATTCATACTTGTGAGAATGTAAAGAGAAAATTTGCAGGAAAGTAAAGGTCACACTTGCAGGGAATTAAATATCACACTCATGAGAAATAAATCACACTTGCAAGAAATAAATCACATGGACATCTAAGGTGACTTGCTCCAATGTTGAAATGATCTTGGTTGTTATAACAAAAATGTAAATATTCATGCAATATAATGCAACAAATCTCAAACCATCAAATCACACTTTGTCCATAAAGGAAATAGGACTATCAATAAGAAATTGTCAACAACAGATTCAAACTGAACCCAATTGCAAACATAACAATCACGATTCTAGAAAAAGAATGCTAGTGTTATACGAAGTTGTAGCTACGACTTGAGTCACAAATTGCTAGATAATTTCATGACAACGATTAATCCATAATTAATGTTAATATTAATGAATGAATTGCAATAGTAAACCTATGATATTGATCCAGGTGGATATTGGTGGCCACCCGTCTATTCCACTTGGACCCCCACTATTGTTTCTTTCAGTTTTTCAGTTTCCTTATTTGTAGCAAAATTTACTATTTTTGGCAGTTTTTCGGGTCCTGAACTTCCAGCGCTGTTTTGAGGCCCTAAACAACGTTTTCGGGGAAAAACTAGATTAACATGGGGTGAAGGTTGATGTTTGGTGTTTGTAGGTTGTAATCCTCAGATAGATCTTTATAACAAGGTATTGTGCGTGTCAAACAAAGATCTTATGCCAAAGTTACGACCCCGGGAAGTTGATGTACCAATTTACCCAAACAAGGCCCATAATTTGGCGATTCATCTCCTAGGGTTAGGTTTTTGGATTTTTAGGGTTTTCCATTATTTCACAATAATAAATAGGCCTTTGAGCCTTATTGTAACATAGTTCAGAGGCATGTAGCCACCACATCTCTTCTTAGAGATAAGCTACCATCACTCGAGCTAGTCTTATTTCCATTTTGTTTGTAAGCATATTTCAGTATTTGATATTAATGAAATGAAGCGTTATTTCTACTACATCTCTATATTTATGGTTATATCTATAATTTTTTGTATTCCTGTTTAAATTTGGATCAATGGTATTAGAGCGGTTTGCTCTTTCTCTATTTTTCTTTGCATGTCCCCAACAAGGTCGAGATATAAGGATTTAGGGCTCGATACGGTTGAACCTTTGTAAGATCAGCCTTGAGGACACTGACGACCACCCATGGTAGAAGAAAAGAAAGATGAGGGGGTAGGAGATCCTATCAAAATATTGCTCGAGGAGGCCCTTAAGAAAAAAAGGAACGTGATGATGGATAACTTTTCCTAGATCCTTCAACGGTTTCCCATTGGCGACGCATCCATATCCAACAGCCACTTTGGAGGCTCCACTCCTTTTAAGGTACAAGTAAACTTTTACATTCCCATATTTTAGGGCCAAATAGATGCAGATGTCGTGGATAAGTGGTTAAATCTATTAGAAGGATATTTTTATGTTCGTGATTTTCCAGCTGAGAAAAGATTACTTTTTCTCTTCTCAAAGCCGCACCCCACGTCAAGGACTGGTGGGAAACCCACTGTGAGCAGAAGGTTGAAAGTGCAACCTCACTATTTTCAACCGCACCCACTTAGAATTCATTCCAGGATGCCATCAAGGAGTAGTACTACCCTGTCGGGAGCTATGAGGATAAAATACATAAAGTGGACAACGTTGTGACAGGGAAGGGACCAAGATGTGCTGGAGTTTAGCAATGTTTTTCATACCATTTGCACGAAGTTGGGTATCAAGGATTCTGAGAAACATTTGGTACTCAAGTATCATTGCTACCTACATAGATACATCTAGGATGAGATGGATTTCCTGGACATCTCCCCACTCGGCACAACATACCGATACACCGTCAAGATCGAGCAGAAGTTTAAACATTAGAAGCGAGACTTTGGAACTGTGAATCTGAAGCAAGGGAAAGGTGCCCCCAAACCAAAGAACGAAGGATAAAGCCAAGGCGGGGTGGCCTAGGACAACCTACCAAAGCTGCAAGTAAAGAAAAACACCGCAAAACCAAAGAAGGACACAGGAAAGTGGTGTGAGTTCCATAAGAGCTCCACTCACAACACAAGTGAGTGTCGGGCCAAGTAGTTACTGGTGGCCAAGCTGAAGGCTTTGGAATCAAATGCATGTTTTGAATTTGAGTCAGAACCTGAAAAGGGGAGTGACAAAGGGAAGCAGATTATCGATGTGGAGCCCAATGCCACTGTTGCCACCAGAATATCCAAAAGGAGGAACCCGAAGATATAGAGGAGGAGGAGCGCCTCTTCCACTCCCAAATGTGGGTAAAGGGTTCCCTGCTACTGTTCATTGATGACAGCCAAAGCCAAAAGAACCTCATTTCAGCAGAGGTCGTGAAGTGGTTGGGCTTACCGACCACAACACACCCACAACCACACACCATCGGGTGGCTTCACCAAGGACGGGATCTTCACGTGAGCCAACAATGTCA
>APFE030743804.1:0-14452 GCA_000404065.3 Pinus taeda
TATATAAAGAATAGATGTCCATCTAATGCTATCAGAAACAAGACTCCCTATGAAATGTGGTATGGGCACATTCCTTTGGTAAAGAATCTCAGGGTCTTTGGTTCCACCTATTATGCCTTGATACTAAAGGTACATAGAAACAAACTTGATGCGAGAAGTCATAAGTGTATCTTCTTGGGGTATTCAAACACCTCCAAAGCATACCGTCTTTATGATGAAGTCAATAAAAAGTTTGTTGTATCTAGAGATGTAATCTTTCTTGAAACATCCAAAATCGACAATGTTGTTGAGCGGCAACTTGATCGCTTGGATAGATTCGCAAATTCAAAATCATTTCAAGAATTTGATAATCAGATTCCACATCTTAAAGGGGGGATTCCTATACTAGATCAACCTGTGGAATCTTCTTCTGAAGCACTCTCTCCCTCGCATGAAACTCCAACAATGGATGATACTTTAACTGATGTGATTGATAGAATTGGGAGACTCAATCTTGATTCAGTCCCAACTCAATCAATGAAGCAGCCTGGACCATCTAAGAAAGGTCCCCCAAAGTGGCTGACAAAGACACTTGAAAGTGTTCATCCAATGAGGTTGGAAAGATAGGAACTAGAAATTCAAACCGGCAAAATGGAGGTGATGTAGATGACTCTAATTCACCTATTGATATGGATGTTTCTTATGATTGTGAATTGAATTTGTCAACAGATTTGGAACTAACTTCCTTCAAAGAAGCTTCTTCTCATGATGAATGGAAAGAATCGATGCAAAAGGAGTATGATGCCCTGATAAAGAATGACACTTGGAAGCTTCTTGATCCTCCATTAGGAACCAAACCAATTGGTTGTAAGTGGGTCTACAAGAACAAGTATAAAGTCGATGCCTCACTTGACAAGCACAAAGCTAGGCTTGTGGAAAAAGGTTTTGCACAAAAGCAAGGGGTTGATTATGAGAAGACTTTTGCCCCCATAGCAAAATGGGCTACCATCCGGACACTCTTTGCCCTAGCAACTCAAAATGGTTGGAAAGTCCATCAAATGGATGTAAAAACTGCTTTCTTGAATGGAGATCTAAAAGAAAATGTTTTTATGTCCTAACCTAAAGGATTTGCTATGAAAGGACATGAACATAAAGTATGCAAACTTTTGAAATCCTTGTATGGCCTCAAACAAGCACCGCGAGCCTGGTATGAAAAAATAGTTGAGCATCTTTTGAAACTCAATTTCAAACATTATGATATTAATGATGCAACTTTATTTGTCAAGAAAGTTGGAAAAATAGTTGTATATCTTGTGGCATATGTATATGATCTTTTGATGATAGGGAACAATGAAAGCTACATTGCATCCATAAAGAATGAATTGAGGAAAGGTTTTGAAATCACTGATTTGGGCAATGTTCATTACTATCTTGGTATTGAAGTAACTCAACATCCGAAGTCCATATTCCTTTCTCAAAAGAAGTACATTGGAGATTCGTTGAATTGATTTGGCATGACAGATTGCAATCCTCTTACTACTCCAATGGAACAAAACTTAAAGCCCACACCCATTGAAGGAAAAGAATTTGAGGATGCAACAAAGTATAGACAACTTGTAGGAAGTCTCAACTACCTAACTACTACCAAACCAGACATTTTGTTTGCTGTTGGAATCCTCTCCAGGCTTATGCAAAAGCCTTGTGAGAGACATTGGTCTACTACAAAAAGAGCTCTAAGGTACTTGAAGGGAACTCAAGACTTTGGAATCAAGTATACATAGGTGGACGACTTTAGCTTGATTGGATACTATGATTTAGACTTCGAAGGAGACAAAGAAAGTGGGCTATCTACTTCAGGTTATGCTATGCGTCTTGGATCAGGAGTTGTCTCCTCGAGATCACACAAACAATCAGTTCTAGTAGATTCCAAAACAGAGGCAGAATATGTGGTAGTAGCTGAGGCAACAAAAGAAATTTTTTGGCTCAGGGAAATTCTTGAAGATTTGCAGGTAAAACAAGTACAATCAACTCCACTCATGATTGACAATACCTCGGCAATAAATTTGGCCAAGAACCCAAAGTTCCATGATTTAACGAAGCACATCAATACTAAATATCATCTGATTTGACAACATGTTGAGGCCAAAACAATCCATCCCTGCCATTGTTCCACTAATGAGAAAATTGCAGACATCTTCACCAAAGTGCTTGGAAGAGAAAATCTTGAAAGATTCAGAATGATACTTGGACTCACCAACATCCCTTCATATTAAGGGGGGGGGGATGTTGACACCTAATCATCAGGATTGGGTGAATAAGTGTAACTGATGTAAATAAATAATAGAAAATATGAAGAGCCACCGAGAGATTAAATGAATAGTCTCTCCCTCATGTATATAATAAAGACCAACCTGAATGAATATAACAAATTGTTTTGATTAGTTACCTCTTGGTCTGACAATAATGATGATGATTAATGTCAACTAAGACCAATTTGGTTTATCAAACCTTAAGAAAGTAATAAAATTAATTGTGACTCTTTAATATGTTATTTTATGATCAAAAAGAAGGGAAAGAAGTAATACACATTGTTACTACTTTATCTCCCAATGGTGTCAAGACTAAGCGTCCTTATGCCAGCCTCACTTGAGTGAGAGGTAGGAGTTTTGGATGGAGTTAGAAGTAATACACATTAAGAAATTTAGATCCTTCGTGTATGCTTAAAATGAATTTATTTCTAGATGTTACTACATATATATATGTACCTGTGTAATTATTATTTTTTATTGTTTAATATAATTTTATGTTATATTATTATTACAAGTTACTACTTAACAATATCTCCCCATACTCAGATCTAGAGCACATCCCCATGAAATCATTGTTAAGAAATTCAAAATTAAAATAAAACTAACCTATATCCATTTTAACTCTAGATGTGAAGAGAATGATCAAAACTGTTGTGCAAACCTCTTTTTTTTTCGCAAAATTGATCCTCTCAATGAGGATTTAAGATGGCTCTAGGCTAGTTTAAATTATTAATAATTAATTTGATTTTTTATTTATTTTTATGTAATTTGAAATATTCAAAATATTTTAATTAATAATTATAAGTATTAATTTTTTTAATTTTTTAATTTGTGTGTAATTTTAAGGAGTCAAAATGTTTAGATAACATATGACATTACAACATCTCTTTCATACTAGGCTCAATAGCCCAACAAAAAAATAAACACACATTTGAAGTTCACATCATTTATTATGTCCAATTTATAGTTTTTGATATTTTAATTCCATAATAAATACCATTCACAAGTTTGACATGTGAAATATTCATAATCAAAGTGTCCCAAGCTAGGAGACTGGCTCCTATAACTACGGAGTGCATAGTTGGCGCATTGCACAGTCTCAGTGACCAAGCTAGGAGACTGGCTATTATAACTACACAGTACATAGTTGGAGCTAGCCCAAGATAGGCTCTGCACAATTCCAGAAGCCAAGGTAGAGGCCTTGAGCTCCCAGATTGCGCAGTGCATGCAATGATGTGTGAGATCTGGGCAGGGGGAGCCCAAATCTATCCATGGGGAGTGTGCAAACAAGCGTATCTGAAGGATTATATAAGGATTAGTGAAAATCTAACTAATTATAGATGTATGCATGTAAAACAAGTGCAGCAATGGATCAAACTAAAGAAACACAAAGCATGTGAAGGGATTTGTCGCAACAGCGGTCGTTGGTGCAAAAATGGGAAAACTATTGTGACACTTGAGAAAGGAAATCTATAACTTGACACAACACTTCTATAAGATAAAACAAGTTAAAACACCAGTGGTCGTCCAACAAAATGAGTGAAACAACACTCTCAAAAGTTAAATAAACAAAAGCGACGAAAGAACTAGCAAAAGGAAATAAGAGCAAAACTCACCCTGAAAAGCGATGATAATGCTTCTAAGGATCCTTGAGCTCTAGAGGCATCCATAGCATAGAGTTTAGAAAAGTGGAATTCATGACACGTATGCTTGATATCAATGACAACAATGACACTTAGGAGAAAACTCTAAAGATGTCAATGTGCCACCTTTGGGAAACTAATAATATATCCCTACTTCCTAAGGATGATTTTCCTCTTAACTTATTTCTTTTTGGGAAAACTGCCATGCATTGCCTAGAAATATTGCGCAATTTGGGAAGGAATGGGAAACTCTCTTGTTCATGCACTGAGGATTTTTTGAGCACAGTAAGTTCTGCGAAATTTCTGGTTTGTGTGGGTATGGGCTTCCTCTCAAATTCTGCATAATTTCCCAGTTGAAGGTAGGATGTTAGCTGGCTCTATGCAATTCTAGAGTTGAGTGGCTCTTGCTACCTCTCATTCTCTGCATAGATTCCCAACCAGAGAAAGAATGCCATCTTATTCTGTGCAATTATGGAACGAATATCACTATTGGCTTGAACTGCGCATTTACTAAGAGCAAGGTTGGTTTCCCTCTAGGATTGTGCAGATCATCAAGGCAGTGCTAGAATCAAATGCAACCAAGTCAGAGGTCAGCTTGTGGTTTGACAACAAAGCAAGAAAGAAAACACAAGTTGCAAAGAAAAAGATAAAATAAAAATGAAATCATAAGTACTCGGGTAGTGTAAGATAAGTTGCTAGGAATTTAGTAGGGAGGCTCCAAAATGAAGCGTAGGAAAAATTTTGGAGGGTGGTTATAGTTTCTATAACAACACCCAACGAGTTTGCTACAACTAATACATCCCAAGTTTACATCCATTTTTGGAATATTTAAAGGATTAGGAACTTATTTAAATTTTAGTATAGCCTACCATTCATAATAAGATGGTCAAATAGAAAGAGTTAATCAAGTTATAGAAGACATGTTAAGGATGTATGTGATGGAAAAACTATCGAAATGGGAAGAATATTTACATCTGGTGGGATTTTCCTATAATAATGTGTACCAAGCATCTTTGATGATAAGCCCATTTGAAACCTTGTCTAATAGAAAATGCCACATACAAGTGAGTTCGAATAGTCTAGTGGACAAGGCCATTATTGGTCCATATTTGCTCCGGGAAATGGAAGAGAAAGTAACAGAAATTAAATAGATTTGAAGGCTACCTAGGATAGAAAGAATATTTATGTAGATAGGAATAAGTTGAATAGGGATTTAAAATTTGTGACCATGTCTTCTTAATATTGAAGGCAAGTAAAAATTCTTTGAGGTTGGGAAGTTGTGTGAAGTTGGAAACTAGATATTATGGACCATTTGAAACCTTGGAAAGGATTGGTCTAGTGGCATATATGATTGCATTTCCAACATTCATGCACATTCATAATGTTTTTCATGTTTCATTGCTTTAAAAGTATGTTCCTAATGCTAACCATATGATTTATTGGAACATGATTCAAGTGGAGCCCAAGGTATAATTTCAGTTCCAGCCAATGTGGATTTTGGATGAGAAAGTCAAGGTGCTCTAAAATCAAGCTATCGCCTTGGTAAAGGTGCAGTGTACCCATTTCAATTGCGAATATGCTACATGGGAGCATGATAATATAATGAGGAAATAATACCCTCTTTTTTGGATAAACTTGTTGTATATGTGTATATATAATGCACTGAGGACAATGCCTAAATAAAGGGGAGGGGAATGTAACACCCCTATTCAACCCCTAGAATGTAGATGACATGTATATATGAAACTAAAGTTGGAGAAACATGGATTTATTTTGAGGTTCATTGCACCCATGTACATGTGTGTTTGCATTTTGGGGTTAGTATGCTTGAGCACGTGTTAATAATTTTCTATATGTTTGAGGCTATAGGACCTTGAATGTATTTATGATAATACATGCATGTTAATAAAAAAAAATAATGGAAGCAAATTGATAAAATGTGTATTTTTTGGGGGGATTGAGACACCATGTATGGGTAAACATAAGAATTCATGATTTAATAATCATTAAAAAATTCACATGCATATAACCAAGGTCCATTAAGTGGCTTGGTGAATGCTAGGTGGAAAAAGAAGGGCATGCATATAAAAGTGAGAATGTTGGTACTGTGAGGGGGAATTATTCCTATTTACCCATTCTGGAAGACATAAACAAAAGTTGGCAGAAAAATATGGAATGAGATACTATAAGGATACCTAGAAGACTCGTGAGGCAATGGAACTCCTAGAAGCTATAGAACTCTAGAAAATTCCCATCTAGCTGAGTAAGGTGCCCATGAAGGTGGTGACATAGACCGAGGGATTGTAGGTGCAATGAAGGGTGTGTACCACTTGGGTGTAATCTAATGGGGAATGTGAGCTGTTGATTGGAGATTATCGAGGTTGGTACCTTAGTTGTGTGAGGGTTTGGAAGGGTACCTGGAAGAATTGTGAGGGCAGTGGCACTCCTAGAATTTATAGGGCTTTGGAACATCCCTGGCCCATTAGGATAGGGGTTGATGGGGGATGTCATCCTATTGGTTAGAGGTTGTTAGGTTTGGTACCTTGGTCAGTTAATTGTACTAATCATGTACTAGGGTTTGGGCAAGTTAATGCCCCATGGAGTCAAAGCCCCATCTTAAGGGTGACCCACTGTGGAAATAAAATGAACAATGTGGTTTATGGCTAGGGGGAACGTTGAAGGTATCCAACCAATTGGGCATAACTAAAAGATTAGTATTTTCCTTTTATGTTTATTTTGTTGTAATGTTATATATGTTTTAGTGAATTGTATCTATATAATAATCATGTAGAATATGCTTGAGCATAAGTAGTGCATTCAAGTATGCATTTAGATATTCATATCATTAGGTGGGGAATTTCCCAAAAATGAGTAAATTTTTCAAATTACAGCTTACAAGAGATATCAGAGACAGAATTGGACCTCAAAGAGTGTAGAATAGGCTGGAAATGGGTCAGGGGACATTACAAAGGGCTTCATGTATCTGCATCTACTTTCCCACATTAACCAATTTGCATAGACATTTACACATTAACATTCATTGCCCATATTCAATTTACTTTCTAAAGATGTAGATTGTGGGTCATTGTATGGAAAACTCTCCCACCAAAATTTACCCCACATGTTTCAGACTTATAATTTCCAAACTAGAGAAAACTTATCACATAGTTTTAAAACATTAATATGAACATATTTTCATAAATGAAAATTTTATTGAGGAAAGAAGAAGATAAAGGCTTAAATTCCACACAATATTTTACCAAGTAAAAAAATGAAAATAACATTTGGACATATTTCTTTCTTTCAGTCAATGGACAACTCTTGTCCAACCAAGGTGAATGTATCAATATTTCTTTACACTTAAATTTTACATAATTACCCCTTGAAATCTCTCCACTTAGAAACCTAAAATAATAATCATTGTGAGAATTAAGCTATGTAATCAACAAAATCCATAATATATTTTAACTTTTCTCAATATTCTTATCGGGCCTTAAGACATTTCAAACCATTAAAATTTAGAATTATATTTAGGTGAAAGAGAATACAATATAAACCATCCAAAATGTCCAAAAACATTATGCCAATGTTACATGCTTTTTCTTGCAAGAAAACAAATTGTAAGAAGTTACCATAAAATAGATACAAATGATAATTTAGAGAGCATGACATCGCAAAGGGTTCTTACACTTTATGACAACCTGAAATGCTCCTTAATATTTAAGGCATCAAAAGGCTTTTAATCTTCCTAGTTTAAACATGGGCTATCCTCCATTGTTTTCCCAAGTAGGGTATTAATCCTTCTAAGGTTGCCACACAAGGAATACTTCCAACTCTTCTTGACCCACTTTATAAATCTATTCCAATTAATTCAATAATATTACTACTATCCCAACAAATATACTCACAATAAATTAATTTAAAAGGCTTCAAAGGCCCCAATTCAATTTCACAGTAGGTTTGCAATCTTAATAGGTTCACTCGTGATTTATTTAATTAGTTAATTCATATGTTATATGAATAATTTTCCAACTAAGTATTCATTATAAAACATTGACATTCTAAATATTAATAAAATTATATATATATATGAAAATTTAATATAAAACATTATATAAATAACTCAAATTTTCTTAATAGTTATGTATTTTAGTATCTATTCCAGAGTAAACTATATATTTTAGTATTTACTTCCCACTCTACCATTATGTCATATAGTAAATGTTCAATGTAATGATTTTCAAAGTGGTATTGTTTCTGAGAATTATAAGAATTTTTAGATTATAATTTGTGTTCCATTATGTCATATATATAATAAATGTTTAATCTAATGATTTTCAAAATGGTATTGTTACTGAGAATGATAAATGTTTAATGTAATGATTTTGAGAATGATAAATGTTTAATGTAATGATTTTCAAAATGGTAGTGTTATTTGCCATATAAGAATTTGTTTTTTAAATAATTTTTTCTACTTTATTTTGTTCTAAAATTTGTTGAGAATTTTTGGAATGATAGCTTGAGCTTTTTGTAATATATACCATCTAAGTTTTTCAAAGATTGTTGAGAAATGAATTTGTACATTAAAAAAATTATAAGTATTTTAAATTGTGGAAATTTATAATTTTATTATAATTTTATGAAAAATTCAATAGTTTAATTTCTAGAAAAATTAAAAAATTAAACAAAACATTTTATGGCTCATTTACAATCTACATAACATTTTATCACTAGATCACCAATCGTGGCCTCTGGAGTTTTGGTGTTTGGAATTGATTTGCAAATAGTTCCAACCATGTTCAAATCTCTGGATGCATCATTGTAGTGTAGGGGGATACAACTTCGGCCTCTGGAGTTTTGATATTTGGAATCAATTTGCAAGTATTCACACCCATGTTCAAATGTGAGGCATCATCCATACACTCGTAGTGTAGGAGGATACAAGCAATATGAATGCAAGGAATCGATTTGCAAGTAGTCCCACTAGTGTTCAAATCTCTAGAGGCCTTACCCATACCCCTGTAGTGTAGGAGGATACAAGCAATATGAATGCAATTTTCGTCACCAACTCTAGCCTTTGGGGTTTTGGTGTTTGGAATCAATTTGCAAGTAGTCCCACCCAAATCTGGAGGTTTGGTGTTTGGAATCAACCACCAACTCTAGCCTCTGGGGTTTTTGTGTTTGGAATCAATTTGCAAGTAGTCTCACCCAAATCTGGAGTTTTGGTGTTTGGAATCAATCGTGTTCTCTAGAGAGTCTCTAGAGGGTCAGTAGTGTAGAAGAATACAACCAATATGAATGCAAGTCTCATCACCAACTCCAACCTATGGAGTTTTGGTGTTTGGAATCTTGGTGTTTGGAATCTATTTGAAGATAATGCCACCTATATGCTACAAAATATTTTATCATTTACCATTATTTATTTATTTGTATATGCTAGTTTTTAGGTATTTATTTCCAGATTTATCATTATCTATGATAAATGTTTAATGTAATGGTTTTCAAAGTTTTATAGTAATTAAGAATTATAAAAAAAACAAATTAGATCATAATTTGTGTATAAAGAATGTTATAATTATTTGTCATTAAATATTGGAGGGAACCATTTATTAGGTATGTTTATATTATTTATGTGAATAGTTCTACTATTACATAGTACATATTATGGGTGGAATAATATTTTATATTTTTTAATTTTCATTTTTAATATAATATTTTTTAAAATTTTAAATTTTTTTTTAATTTTAATTTAGGAATAAATTGTACTTATTTAATTTAGCTCATGGGTTAAAATAGATGATACGGCGTTCTATTAAGGTATTTTATGGTGTAAAGGTTGAAATTCCATGAGCAAAAATCTAGCCATGCTAACTATTGATGTGGCATAAGCGTGTTAGTGATCTAAAAACTCACATTACCTAACAAACAAACAAAAAGTATATCATTTAATTTGAGTTAATAAATCAAAATTTTGAACATTACAAGATCTTATAAATTGATAATTATTAAAATTAATTCATCTTATTAATTTAAAATTTAATCTTTTTATCTCTTAATATTGTGTACTAGCCTAGATCCATCTTAACTCTTAGTAAATAATTACTTAATTTTTTTTTTTAATTTTTTTTTTGTTTTTAAGTAATTTGACCACTCCAAAAGTTTAGATACATAACATAACAATATCTCTTCCATATTTGGTGGTGTCTCCTCAACTAAAATGTTAATATATTATATATATAGATATCATAAATATTATTTTTAATCTTTATTGTGAAATGATAGATGATTTTTGAGCATGTGGTATTGATGAGCCATGGTATTGACCCATGGTATTGTAACAAATCCCATTTACAATTTAATAATCCATTGTAATGTGGGGGTGAATATCCATAGTTAAAAATCTTGTTATTAATAAAAACAAACTTACAATATAACAAATGAATTTTATTATTTTTATTACTTTTTATGAGTACTACAACATCATCTCCCCCATATTGAACTCTATATTACTTTTAACTTTTATTATTATTTAATTGAGCTGACATATAAATGTTTACAAATTATTTATGTCTTATAAATTTAACATTTTGAGCAAATATGTAAAAATATTTATAGATGCATGTGGAAAGTCACATTCCTTGTGACTTTGAGGATAGAGAACAAATTGATCGTAAAGGCTCCACCACTCTAGCCCCAACCACCCTCTCCCCCTCTAAGGATGAGTAGTAGTGAAAAAAGGCAGTGTGGTTCCTATGGGTCTTCATGGATGACCATGAAAATTTTTTTGGTAGTTCCCTCATTCCTAGATAACAATGACGTATCATGGTTAGAGCCGTGGGTTTCAGGGTTATGGCTCAAATATTGGGGCAAGGGAGGTTGCCTCTGGTGTGTGGTTTTAGTGCTTATTTTAGACTCCATCAAGAGAAGTAGGAGTTCCATTCTGTATTATTCTATCTTATTCCATAATAGAATAGAGAAATTGGAAGTGAGATTTAGAGAGCCTAATAAAGGAGGTTAGTGTTATGTAGTAGCCTAATAGGCCACAGGGTCTTAAGTAACTCCATAGAGAGTTCCTTCTCCTTTATACTTGTATTATTTTCATACCATAGAAAAGAGAGCACCCTCACCTTCTAGCTAGATTTTCTCCAATAAGAGTTTCCCAAATAAAATCCTTTTGTCTATTATGGATGGTGTATCATTGTATTTGTTGTTCTTTACTTTCCACATTTTATGTATGCAACGCATTGGCATAATTAAATGAGTAATTGACAAATCTGAAATCTAAAGGAAATAACTCATAATATAGATTTCAATTTATTTTATCAAAACTATTGTGATGAACTATATGGTAGAATATCGATGGAAATTTACAAATCACTTCCAATTCTCATCTGGAATGCCTCCAATGATGATTTTTAACAACCTTGGTCCATTTTGGTTGCCAAAGTCATTAATCGTGTCATGCTAACCTTCAAGGGGTGTCGATAACTTGTGTTATCCATTCCTCAAATATAGTAACCCATCCCTATTAACCTTCCATCTATCAGTTTATTCTAAGTTAGCATAAAATGTAATACTTAAATCTCATTCCAGTGTGGAAGTACTCATCATTTCCTTGTGATTATTAAGTCTTCTAATATCAATAATGAAACATTGTTCCATGAGATGCAAATGGAGTTGATAACACCTTCATACTAAATTTCATTATTGATAGGTTTCCTTACATTTAATAGATGGCATTCATCATTAATAATTCATTGGTTTATTTCCCATATGATCCATGAAAAAGTCTTTATTCCAATAGCAGGATCCAAAGTATTCATTGGTTTCATTTATCTTGCATGATATCTAATTGTGTCTTCAAGGTTCCCAAAATATCAGTCTTTAAATCCTCCAATAGATTGCCATTTCAACTCTTGTAATGCTTCCTCCTGAGGCTTTGCTGTGTCTGGTGATCGCATTGTGTCCAGCTAGTTTCAACCTTGTACTACCCCTGGAGCACCTGATGCACAAGTCTATAATATTGTCATAATCCTCTTGATAAATATCACCCTTACCCATTATATACAGTGCTTCTACCCATTGGTCTTTCATACCTTTAATCATTTTGGTTTTTAGAACATTATCAGGCATATTCACATAAGGAGATCTTTACAAATTATATTGGAAACACTCCACATATTCTTCCAGAGTCTTGTTAGGATTAGATATCATTTGAAAGATTTCATCTTTTAGTTCTCTAGTTCGGCAATAATCTTGGTATTTTTTAAGGAATGATGTTTTCATCTGTTCTCAATCATTGATGGTACCTCCACCAAGTCCCATAAACCAACATAGGGTTGCTCCCTTCAAAGTAGAGGGGAACAGTTTCAACTTCTAGGGGTCAGTGGTGCAATCATAACCCCTACATAGGACATCGAATTCAAAAAAGAATGCATCAGGGTCTTCTGAAGTTATCCCATGAAAGGTAGGAATATTCTGTAATGGAATAGCTTTCATGGGGGCATTGATAGTTGTGTCTACAATAGGGTATTGTAAAATAGATGTCTAAGGTTGTCACTGATTATTGGTCATTTGGTCAAAAATATGCCAATATTCTTCAGGGATCTCTAAAGCTGGCAAGTTGTTCCTAGGATGTCCAGAAAAGGCTGGAATAATTTTAACAGCCTTACCTTGATCTAGAACACTAGGTGTCCTTTGTTCAATCACTACTTCAGGAGATTTAGGTCTTGATGATTTAATTTCAAGATTACCTGTTTCTCCTTCTCCTTCATGGAGATTGCAAGAATTCCCTTCTTGTGAAGAGCGTGGTTGTGAATTTTCAATATCTTGAAAACTTTGTTCAGACCCTTCAGTCTTACAGAGAATCTCAACATTAGCTACAGATGGTGATCCTATGGCCTAAAGGGAAATAGTAGGGTGTCTTGTAGTAATAGTTCGGGGTCCTACTGATGATGGAGACTCAACTTTTCTTATGATTTCGTCAATGAAGGTTGATCATCCAAGGGTCACCAGTCCCTTGGATTTTTCAGGTTTGGGGGGAGGAATTATATCCTTTTCTGGTATTTTCTTCTTAGTCATTCGTACAAAAATACAAACATTCATTTCTATCTTAAATTCCTACACAATTCTGCTGGAAAGTGGGCAAAGAAGCAAGCATTTTACTTGCTCGGTACATAGGTTCTTACCTCCTATTTTTAATACCCAATTCTCTCTCAGCGGACAGACATCACTCTTTGTAAAATGGCAACACTCTCCCCGGCAATGGCACCAAAATGTTGGGTGCTAAAAGGTGTCTTTTAAGACTCCTAATTGCCTCACATTAATTATCAACCTGGGTAAGTCCTTTTATTCCAAGAGTGTACACAATATGTGCAAGCTATAAATCTAGAGAGTAATGCTTTAAACTAAGCTATGAAATTCAATACAAGAGTAAACGGATGCATTCATAATCTGAAGTTTGTAACTCTAAAGGAAATAACTCATCTAAGCATCATGACTCTATCTCAACAAACCACAATTCAATCTTAATCAACCAAATTCAAATGACAATCAATCGAGAGCACTGTAGTATTAACTGAGCTCTTTCAGTTGTACTTTAAACTATTGGGTAAAAGGAAAGAATTTAATCAATCACGCTCTATTATGCAATTAACTGGAAATGATTCTTTAATCGATAACTAATTCAATCCATGACATGAATTAAATAAAACCAACTATGACTGCGCATTAATGAAATGAATACCAGAAATCTGATTCAACGAAAATACATCAATTGAAAAGATATAAAGCAGAATAACTTGTAGGAAACAGAAAATGCATAAAATAGGGAACAATAGTAAGTTCCACCAGAGACCGGGCCCTAGCCACCAGCGAACACTGCTTAACAATTTCAGAAGATATGAACAAACAACAACACGAGTTGTATATTAATCATCAAAGTCACTTATCATTACAACATGATCTTGTTTCTCAAAATCACCCTTATGTAAATTAAATTACAATCCAAGTAAAAGATGAGAGATCCCTCTTCAGTCTTCTCTTTTATAGTCAAAAGGAAAAGATAAATGTGATCCCTTAAGATCAGGAGATCCTGACAAATTCACAACTACATGCTATCTTCAGACAATTTTTCTATCTCGCGCTGATCTTCTTGACTTGTTCCTTGGTTTGACCACACCCGATGCATCTCATTTTCCTCGATTAGATTTTCTTGTTCTGACTTGGGAACAACAGTTGTTCCTTCTGTTGTTTTTCTACATAAAAAGTAACAAGAGTTAGTTTGTTAAACAACGTCTTTTGGTAGAAATCACATGAGAGAATTTTTGGCCCACGTGTTTCGAACCAAGAAGTGTGGTTCACCATCACGACCAAATGAAGAGGTAGACCATGGCAAAGGCTTAAAGAGAGAGCAATGTAGAGACATAATTTCAAGTAATGGCTATATTTGAACAATTTTGTTCAAATTATAATATTAATTTATTAATATATTAAAAACAAATATTATTAAGTAATAGCTAT
>APFE030743807.1:1339-21085 GCA_000404065.3 Pinus taeda
ATAAATAAATAAATAAATGGGTTAGATGTGAAAACCAGCCTCTGCCACACTCTAACCTCGAATTCCTACTTGAAAACCAATTCGTTGGCGGGTAAGAATTCTCTTTCTTTTTGTTCACTGTTTAATTTCTTAGCCGAATAATGACCTGAGGACAAGTCAAAACTTTTGTGGGGGAGAGAAGAATCAGTATTTTGTTCTTTTATCTCTCCATTGTAATTTTTTAAAGATTTCTCATCTCCTCATTGTAAATTTCCAAAGCAGTTTGTTCCAGCATTCCAGATTTCAATAAATAAGCTGTCTTGTCATTGTTTTATCTCAGAGGGACCTGGTTATAAATACTATGCAAGGGGACCTGTTTTGTCCAAGAAGACCACGCTATCAGCACCAACAGTAATGGGACCTATTTAGACACACAAAAAGGGACCTGTTAAGAGATTGATATTTCAAGGTTACTTCAACACAGCTTCAGCAAGTTTCTACAAGGTCAGGTTGCTGAGCACCAAGACTCCATCAAACACCCAAGCTCAAAGTACCTGTATGCACATAAAGAGTTGCATGAACATCTTCAGTATTTCAGAGGGACTTGTTGCATTCAAATCTACCTCAGGGGACCTGTTATGAACAACAAAGAAAAGTCAAACAACAGTCAAAAAGCTAGCCCTACTCAGCATGCCAATGCAACAACAGTCAAACAAAAGTGTAATACGCTCCTTGTTCTTAACATTTAATTTCTTGGATTAATTTTTAATGTTAATTCTAATAACTGTGACTGTTATGATCGATTTCAAGGGCATATTTTTCATCATCCCTTATCTCCCTGATTCTTCCCTACTTCAACCTATTTCCTACTTCTAAAATCCATTAACCCTTCACTTCAACCTTGTTCTACGCATCCTACAGCCATACCAACATCCTCCATTTGACCGAGTACC
Organism: Pinus taeda; assembly: GCA_000404065.3. NCBI lineage: Eukaryota > Viridiplantae > Streptophyta > Pinopsida > Pinales > Pinaceae > Pinus > Pinus taeda. The sequence goes on from APFE030743807.1 coordinate 2,272, forward strand.
AACAAGACACGTGGTGATTGTTTTTAAGAATTTTTTTTTTATATAAAGGTAAGAAACAGGAGGCCTATTCATTATATTGCATGTGGCCGAATGATGATTTCACCACCTGACGCACCTAAGTGATCAAGAGGACTCCATCATACCCCAGTATGGTATATACGCTCCCAGCGCTCCCATGATAGCATTTGTGCAAGTGGCATCATTATTCCCTTGTTTCCAAAAATGAACACGCTCTGAGGTAAGGGAAGTTGGTCATTTCACTCTCATTTTTCAGGTTGATTACGTTGGCGTATAATCCCGTGGCTTCCACAGTAAGGACCGAAGGCAGTGAGTGCCACTTGGTTTCGACTCCCACCAAGTTACATGACAGTCGACCCAGCATCACATTGGATACTATGGGAGCGACGCCATGAGGTAACAAGTCAAAATTTCTTTGTTAAATTTGTAAGATACAGCTCGACCCTCCACCAGGATGACAAATAGGGTCGAGCCAAGCGTGTTCAATAGTTCCCAATACCATGAAGACTGCATTTCGATTCTCAAAGAAATACAGTGGTTGCCCTTTTTGGAAAAATTCCATGGAAGCAATGAAGAGGTTACTAAGCAATTCACCTTCACATTTAATGGGGAGAAAGCCCTGATAGGCAATTTCTCATTCAGGGTTTCAGAAGACACCATCGCCCAAGCAATAGGGATCAACCCAGAAGGAGAAAAGTATTTTAAGACCAAGTAATTCAAAGAGAAATCGTGGACCTAATTCATGTCTAGGTCCCGAGTCTCATCGGTTAACTGGAAGAAAGGTGTCCCAAGGAGTTGGTTGGTGCATCCTTGGGATGAAATGATCTACATGCTTAAAAAATTTGTAACTTGTGAAGGCCACTACAGTATTGTTTATCTATACCATATCAAGTTGTTGCTACACTTAAAAAGGCAATGTGTTATCAGTTTACCATATTTTCTATTGCAGAGCCTAACCAAGATGTCAAAGACCATCCAGAAGCAGAAGGGAAATGAAGACAAGAGCTTATATCACTTTGGCTTAGTTAAAATTCTTATTGAGCATGAAATGCAAAGAAGAGGGAAAACGTGGAAGGAGTTCTTAGCTGCCAACCAAATTAGAGATGAGGAAGACAAAGAAGAATTGCAAGAAAACTCTGGATTCATGAAGGACATTGATGAGGAGATACCAGCATCATCCAAAGCAAACAAGGTACCTCCACCTGTGAGCAGCATAAGGACTAGGCAAATGAGAAAGGAGGATGCTAAGAAGGCAGAGCAAGATAAAGTTTTCACCACTTATTCAAGGAGAACAAAGAGGACACCAAAAGCTCAGTTGCAAGAAGACCAGCCTGAATCCAATGCACCTATACAAATGGATATTCAGATCAGTGACCATTCGCCACCAGGGCCAGGAGCTGATATAGATGTTGTAAGCCATTCACCCCCAGGACCAGGAGTTGATATAGAGGTCGAAAGTAATAACAAACAAGAAAAAGGGTCACCACCTCCCAATAAGAAGCAAAAGAAGCTGGAGAAACAAATTGAAAAATTAAAGGAAGAGTTCATGGAGGCTAATATGCTGGAGAAAGTTATCAAGAAAGAAAATGAAATGCTCCGAGTGCAGAGTAAAGAGATTCAAAAGAAAAATGAAAAGCTAAAGGAGTGAGTCAATGAGCTACAGGCTGAGCAAACATATATTTGTAAGTGGGCCACCAAGTGGTACAATCAGAAGAAGACCCTCAAGGAAAAATACAAAAGATTAAAGCAGGAGCTCCATGACTAGAAAGATGCCCAGGTGAAGACGAATGTGGAAACATTGCTAAAGGCAGCAGAGGTACAGGCAGGGACATAGTTCAAAGGAAGCACTTCGGGGTTAGCATGAGGACATGCTAATTCATTAAGTCGGGGAGAGATGTTGGTACCATTCCATGACCCCTTTTTCCCTTCCAAAACATGACATTTGCCTACCTCTTTTCATCATTTATCTCTCAGATCTCTTGGAAATTGATTAGTTAATAGTCTTATAGTTATAAAATTGCATTGAAATTGATTTAAGGGTTTTATGTTAATGAATTCAGAATTTTTGGCAAAATGACCACAGGAAGTTCCAACATCCTGTAATTGGTTTATTGTTTGACATGTGGCATGACAACTAGGCTAGAGCGAAGGGTAGGGATGAAAAGCGGAATGTCCAAGCATGGACGAACACCTATGCCGCAACAGAATCAACCCTCCTACATGCGCGGTCAACGAAGGTCAACTATGGCATGTTGGAAACAAAGGCAACAACAGCATGTAGTCCAAATCGATTTAAGTTTTGTTTCCTTTTTTAAATCAGTTAGGATAGAAACATTTTCAAAAATCGTGATGTGGTAAAAGCGGCAACAGCCTGCTCATGAATGTACATCCGTTTTCAAGGGATGTAAAACCATATGTAAATATAGTTATGAATCGGTTGTATTATCATTGTCATTGTCGTTGTTTCAAAAACAGAGTTTCGATTTTAATATCAAGGACTTGCATTACAGTCACGATTTCGCTGTGTTGATTTGGTAATCGTTGGATCACATTTCAGTATACCTGGAATGCGGACGGGCCCTATGTAACGTGGTATACTATGTTTTATTTCATTTACAGTTAGGGTATTAATATGCGCAGTGATTCAAATCGATTTATGTTTATAATATGCATGTTTATGAATGCGCTTGAATAGATTATCATCTGGATCGTGAATCATATCCTGTAAGGGATTCAATCCCTTGTTATCTTGTAGAGCATTGTCATGAACTCTATGCTTATGATTTCATATATTTTTATCTTGCATGACTGTTAATAAATATTGAGTATTCGCTAAACAGATGTTTTATGTATGATGTCTCTGTAAGGGGACTAAAATCTTGATTTGCAATGATACACAACGTTTTGGTTTGTTAAATGAATTGAATCTTGGTTGATAGTGATACATAGTGTGATTTAGTTTGATAATGAATCGAATGATAGCATTGTAATTAGGAAGATTAGACTTAGATAACGATCCTTTACGTCTATATACTTTAGGCGCATGCCTCTAAGTCTACACACCCTGGTCGATAATAAATATAGCCTAGTCTAGCACCCTAGATAGGACACTACAACATACATTTCAAGTCTCCACATCATTTTCTCTATCATCTAGATGTGCACATGGCTCCATTGGAAGTATTCTTATACTTGAAAGTGATTTTATTTTTCAAGTAATGTAGGGTAGAAGAAAAAAAATTGATGAAAAAAAGAAAAAGAAAATAAAAATATTAGGTGAAAACCTCCTTTGAGGCACCTCAAATTGGCTCATTGATTGAAAACCTCCATGAGGTAGTCAATGGGTTGGAAAAAAAATAAAAAGAGGAAAAAAAAGATCCTAGGTGAAACCTCCTTTGAGGCACATAGGCAGACCTACTATTTGAAAACCTCCTTGAGGCAATTAGTAGGCCTAGAAGGAAAAAAGAGTAAAAATAAAAGAAATCCTTGCTCCACACATCTCTTTGATAAATGCATGTACTCTCCAATATTTGCAAGCAACAAGAGCAAGTTGGTATCAAATGGAAAATTGGTCAATCCTAGTGAAAAGAAGTCAAATTTTGACTTCTCTTCCTTTGCTCAAATTCTTCAACAAGGCCTAGGCCATGCCAATCCATCACCCTCATCTATTTCCACCATTCACCCATCATTCTCAAGATTTGCCCATTCAGTTTGCTAGCTGTCCTAAAAAACTATAGCATGCTCTATTTTACTAGAAGATATAAAAATACATAGAGCAATTTTTTTATTTTTTTTTGCCATAACTTGAAAAAAATGCATCCATTTGCCAAGCAGTTTCAGGGGGAGATGCATATGGACGATGGTAACATTTTCAAACAATTTCATCAAATTCCAGTGCTCAATTTTCAAGAAATCAACTTCCATCACCTACATCCATTTTTTCATTTTCTCGATATTTGTGCATCCATTTAAAAAGTTGTTTCATGGGGATATGCATATTAATGATGGTAACATGCCCAAGAAATTTCAACAAATTCTAGTGCACGGTTTCCACGAAATAGACCTCCATAACCTTCAGCCATTTTTCTTTTTTCTCAAGATCCATGCATCGATTAACTGAATTGTTTTTATAGGGAGGTGCATAATGATGATAACAATATGCTCATAAAGTTTCAGCTCAATTCAGTCCATTGTTTGGGAGATATGGGCAAAACAAGTCATTGTCCTGCAAACCTACAGGGTTCCCTGAAATCCTATAGGATAGAGAACAACACCCACAGGATTGGTAGTGAGAAGTTTTAAAGGAAAAAAATAGAGGTTGGATTCACCATAATGCAATAAGGAGGGAGGAGCTGAAATTTCCCACATTTTTCCAAGTGAAAAGGATATTAAAAAACCTTCTAGTTTGTTGAAAAAGATTGCAACATAAAGGAATTGCATACCAAGAAATTTCATTTAAAATTCCTCATTCATTAAATTTGGTCAGAAGACCTATAAAACCCTCCATCCATAAGAGAAATGACAGGGGGATTTGATAAAAGGGAACCCATCAGCACAGTGAGGTTCATAAACATCACCATCTAGTACCTGCACATCAAGGAACAACATCAGAGAAGAAAGAGGAAAACACATGCAACAAATACAAGCAAGGATTTCACTCTCCAACAAACAAAATCTACAGGAAGGCCACCAGGTAGGTACAGATATGCAATATTATTGACCTCTTCTCTTGAGCATATTATAGTTAGAAAATTATTATCAATTCATGAGAGATGAGTTTTTATAAGCTAAGGATGGGTCAGTAGTCTCAACCGCCTTCAACTAGTTAATTGCAGCTCACTCCTTCACTCATGCAATGTTGAAAAGTTAAATTATGAAGGGTTATGATTTCAATGAATGAGGACAGTAGTTAAAAGAATAAATTTTGCAAAGGCCAAGTCATCACATCACTCCAAGCCCTTCATCCACTTCATATTCACTATCTATTCATCATTCATCCATCCCATTCATTCTTGAGAAAAAAACAAACAGAGAATCCTCTCCATTTTCAAAAACCTACACTACTCTCTTTGAGCCCTAGCATCATCATCCAATCCCTCTTCATCATTTCTCATCACTCCCATACAGTTAGAAGACCCTGAAAGAGGAGGAATGACTACTTCAGGAATCCAGAATGTTGCTACAAGAAGGATGAAATGCACAAATTACACTAAACCCCAAGATGGAAAAGCTTAAGAGAGACCTAACTGAAACAAAGAACTTCGAGGCCATTAGGCAGCCATCAAGGGCACAAGAGAGAAGAATATAAAAAAAATAAAAGGAAATGAGGCATTCACCATCAAAACCAAACTCAAACGACAATGATGATAAGATGTTTTCCAAGAGGTCCCCAATCTCTTTCTAGCTTTTGTCGAAGGCCTAAAAAATGGGAAAAAGGCATGGGAGACAAGTTGAGGGCCACCCTAACCTCAGACTAGCATTTATGCTCAAAACTGGTATCCTGTAGTTCTAACAGGGTTTCATATAGGTTTGACATGAATTACTATAGGATGTCCTAGTTCTCATCTAAAGGCAGGTTGAAGGTGTTAGAGGTGTCCAAATGGTGGAACAAGGTAGAAGAATGTTGATAAGGGTGTGGAAGACCTTCCCAAACTAAAAAAATAATCAAGAAAAATCTTGAATAAGGGGAGGAAGGTAAACTAATGTTCTCAAGAAACAAAGATTTTCTTTGCACAAATATGTTTTTTGGCTTGTCATTGCAGAACTTACAACCAAGATTCTTAGTGCACAAGGGAGAGGCCATGAGTGCCATGAACGAGGCACATTGAGGTGACTAAGTTGCTTAGAGGATGAGAAACACTTTCAGTAGGGGGTATGATGGGCTTCTAAATTAGACATAAATTAAGGCCCATGCCTCTAAATTAAAACATTAATTAAGGCCTATGACCATCCTTCAGCACAATAAACCTCTCTTTTTTCATTAGATAATTTATTTTTAACTTTAATATATTCGTTAGGAAGGTTTATGAATAATTGAATATTTGTGCCTAATATTATTTATTTTTGTGGAATATTATGAGAATATTGGGTAGATTATGAAGAGTTGGAGGAGGAGATAATTTAGGGACTTGTTCCCTACTATTGGAGGATCAACAATAAATAATAAGTCAACAAGATATTATGGAATTATGGCAGAAATTCTGGAACTCCAATGGTTGAGAAAATTTAGGAATGTCTTCCACTAATCAAGGGATTTTGGTGGGGAAAGATTCCTCCATTCATGGGGAGTTATTCCTAATCATTTTGTATAAGTACCAAGTTGAATTTGCCTATAGATATAGATTTTCATTAGTGTTCTTGTGGAGAGAACTTGTATTTTTGCAGCTCCATTGTATTTTCTTGTAGGGATGTAATTCTATTGATGAAAATAATGAAATTTGGTGTCATGTTCAGCTTCTAAGTCTTGTTATCCTCCATAGATCTCTGATTTTCCTTGGGCTTGGCCATCCTATGAACTTCAGAGCCCTTTTGTATCATTTCCTTTCCTTCTTTTCACTGCTTATTCACATGCATCTCTAGTTTTTATTTCTTTCTATTTCTACATTTAGTATTAATGATTTATTGTTGTAGGATTGAGTTAAATGGTTGATGTAAGTTATTTTGTAGGATCAAAAGAACTATTTCATCATTGTAAAATCTTTGGAGGTTCATAATAATCATTGAGCTACTTGGATTAGTCTTCTTATTCCCAAATCTAGATTGTTGGACCTCCTTTTTAGCAAAGAACAATAAATTTATGCTATTTTTTAGAGCATGATAACAAGCTTCAATCAAATTAATTCCACTTGCATTAGATCAAAAAGAAATTCTAGTTCATAACAAAAATTACCCCATTGCATTTTTACTTGATTTGGTTAGGCATTTTTTAGATTTATTAGCTCACTAGTTCTCGAATTTCCAGATTTGCGACTAGTAATGTTTTTTTTTTTTTTTTTTGCCATGGGTTAATATAGGTCTTTTTGAGTGATTCCACTCGGAATAGGTACCTAAGACATCCTAGTTAATTAAAAAATTTGTCCCATCCAATTTGGATTTTATTTTCTTGGTCATTAAACCCTCACCAATTTCATCATTTCACAAGGAAACTTCTCCAAGCTTTTTGAGCAAATTCATCCATCTCCCATCTTTGATTTTGAGTTTTGAGTGATCCTAGGAGTTTTCTAACTCCATTCCATCCACCAACCACCTTCCCTAAGCCTTCCATCACCTCCAACACCCATTTTTGTTCTCTCGGATGTATCCTGTAGGTTTTTAGGGGATCTTGTAGGTTTTTAGTACATCTTGTAGGTTTTCCTGTAGTGGTTTGTTTTGAGGCCGAATTGAGGGAAAACCTCCAGAAAGCCACAAAAGGTCACCTAAGGGTCTTCCAAGCCTGCCAACCATCCACCATCATCTCCAAGCCACCTTCCACATCACACTCTCACATGAAAAGAGACAAAAAGGAAAACATATTTATTTTATTCATTTACATGCACAACTGTAGAAGGTTTGATGGTTTGAATCTACATGCTTAGGATAGTAGGATTGCATAAATGTTAACATAGAATTCTTTTGAAGAAAATCCTCTTAGAATTTAGTTAGAAAATGATGTGTTTTAACATTTGATTTCAGTCTATTTCCTTGTACTTTCTTTCTAGTAATAGGTTAAGGTTCCATTTCGAACATTTCATTTTATGCAATTAGTTTAGGATTTGACTTCAGTACATGAACTCCATTACATCATGACATCAAAGGAAGGACACATTGTATGCCGCACATATAGTGCCAATAACTCTTAAGTTTTTCGAACCCCGGGTTGATAATTAAAGTCGGTATCCTTGGGAGTTGCAACATTCTTGTTGCAATACTGAGGCTCATCAACAAGCATGTATTCAATGAATAAACATAGACTTGAGGCATATGTTTGCTTAGCTATGATGATTGTTCAAAAAATCGAACTTGTAATTAATTTTCTAAAGTCTCATAAGCCCTTAACCAAAGCAAAGAACCTATATATCTTTAATGACTAGAGAGCTAGTTTCTCGATATCTAGAAGCTACAGATAAAGATCCAAATCCAACACCTCTCCCAATTTCTAAGCTACGCCCATTATTGTTTTATACAAATTGGATATAAAAAAAAAATGGTGTCGAATATGGACCCATAAATAGCACTATGGAGGAAGTGCTTCACCTTGTAATTGAAGAGATCACACCATGCATAGGTGATCAATGAGTTCGGCCCATGTATTCACTTCCTGTTGATTTCCAAGATATAAACAACATTCAACAGGCATGCTGATATGTATCTATCTATAACCACTAGTTATTGTGTCAAGAAATGATATTATTAGCGATATTTTAAGTGTAAATAATGCTTATGTTCATATTTCTGAATATGTTTCAAACTAGGCATATGTGAGCGAGTGTAGAAGTGATACGAATGGGAAGTGATGTCCACCCATGACATTCATTCACCCATGTTGTTTATCCAACCATGGTATTCATCCACACATGGAATTTACCCATTTTGTTTTAAGTGGCATCAACCCATGATATTCATTCACTCATAGTATTTATCCACCCATGGTATTCATTCACTCATGGTATTTATCCACCCATAGTAATTACCCATGGTATTGTAAGTGATATCTATACGCATGGTATTATCCAACTCATGGAGGTTACTTGTGGTATTGTAACTAAAAAAGGCTATAAATAACAAGTTACATTTTGTAAAAGGAAAGATTTTCCACCACAATGCAGCTTTCTCAGTTATTCTATGTTTTAATAATAAAAAAATTATGATTTTGTTTGCTATGTGTTCTCCCCTTTTCTTTGGGTATTTTAATTTTTTACATCTTGGGGGCTTTCCCCAAAGATTTGGATCAGTGGTATCATATATAGGTTACGGATCCATGGGAATGAGGTTTTGAAGCATATTTTAATTTCATGTTTTTGCAACAATATTCAACAGACTTCATGCAAGTGCTACAGACTCCGCAAAGAATTTTGGAAGGTGAAAAATAGCTCATTTGAAAGTATTTTTTGTTAGCTAAAATGGGGTTTTTCATGAAATTTTATGTCGTTTCCCAGTTTGAGAGATATCAGAAATTGAAATTACATGTCTGGAACATTGTGCGGCTGTGGGTACCATGAGTTTTTGGAACCATTTTCCACTCCATATGTTATCAAATTTCAAGTTGCTTATATAAGTAGAAATATCTCTTTAATTCCTCAAATGGATCTTTGATGAAATTTGATTTCATCACATGTAGCAGAAGTTACCAACAAAGTTGCAACAATAAATCTCTAATGTAATTGGATAGGAGAATCTACTAGATAAGCCACCATATTTTTACCTAGTATACTAACAAGCATCACAATTATGGGTCAACCACATAAAACCCTTGTCATCGAAGTCCACTTTCTAGGCCACACATTATTAGTATCAGAGTTTTTCATAAGCATTATAGGGTATCCCTATCCTTGGATCATCATTCATCACAGTTATGGGTTAACCGCATAAAACCATTCTCTTCAGTGGATTTTCATATTCAAGAAAGGATTCTCATCAGGGAAATTCATGCAATGGGGACCATTGGTTATTAAGGGAGGAGGAATGATCCGAATGGAAAGTGGCATACACACATGGTATTCATCAACCCATGGTATTGTAGGTGGCATCTATCCATGGTATTCATTCACCTATGGTATTCATCCGCATATGGAATTTACCCATGTTGTTTTAAGTGGCATCCACCCATGGTATTTATCCATCCATTGTATTTATCTGCCCATAGGAATTACCCATGGTATTCATTCACCCGTGATATTTACCCACCCATGGAATTCACCCATGGTATTGTAACTAAAAAAGGTTACATGTAACAAGTCACATTTTGTACAAGGATAGTTTGTCCACCACAATGTAGCTTTTACAATTATTCTATTTTTTAATAAAATGAAACAAAAATTTTATTTGTGGTTTTGTTTACTATGTCTTCTCCCCTTTTCTTCTAACATTTCAAATTTTTAGATCTTGGAGACCTCCCCCAATATTGGGATCAAGAATAACTCTATTGTGCTCAGGAAGATTTTAATTTATCGATCACCCTACTTAGCACATAAAGCTTATATTGCTAATAATTCAATATTAAATAATGCATATATGCTTATATTATTAACAATATTTTAGTTGTAAATGATGTATTGTTCGTATTTATGACTATGTTTCAAATTAGGAATTTGTGTGGAGTGCAGAAGAAGTCCATTGTACAAAGAAAGATTTCAATGTGCAATTCACTGCACTTGGCATTAAAGCCTTTTATTGCTAATAATTTTGTATTAAATAATCCATATTTTTTGTTCACAATAGCACCAAACCAAACACTGGACTTATATGATATTGTTACTAATATTTTAATAAAATATTTTATTCCTAAAATTTTAGTATTAAACAATGCATATTTCTTGTTTGCAATATCACCAAATTAAACACTAGACTGATACGGTATTTTGCTAATATTTTAGTGGAATCCGTATTTTTTCCACTATTCTTTTGTACATGCTATATCTAGACATGCTTGCTCAACTTCTTTCCTGCACATAGTTCATACTCTACACAGTAAAAGCTCTTCTCAACGAAATGTAATCATATTTGTTGTTCTCTTGCACATACCCCATCCTTCATAAACATTTATAGGATATACGATATGGGAATTTCAAAAGTATATTTTCACAACAAAATGTTAAGCGAAGACTTGTTTGGGAAATAGATAAGCATATCTCATGTTTTTCACAGTCAAATCTCTACATAACGAAACATAATAATAATACCATATTAGCATTAATAGTTTAATATTAACTTCCCTATACACCTGCCATTTAAAATATATGTTGAGGTATATGATATTATTGGTGATATTCATATTTATGAATGTCTTTTTGTATTTGTGTGGAGAGGTTTGTATTTCATCCATACTACTGGCTTGACACAAAGATGCCTACATAAATTTTTTTGTACGCGCTATATCTGGACACGTAACTCTATTATGTGAAGAGATCTCTATTTCATCTACTAAAGGATTTTATTGCTAATATTTTAGTAATAAATTGACATATATGATATTATTAGTGATATTAGTATTTCCAAATATCTTTTTGTATTTGTTTAGACAGGTTTGTATTTCATCCACATTATTTGCTCTACAAAATGATGACTGCACAACTTCTTTCATACATGCTCTATCTAGACACATAACTCTATTATAGAGAGAGATCTGCATTGCTTCCACTGAAGCCTTTTATTGCTAATATTTTAGGAAGCAATTGACATATAAAATATTATTGGTGATATTCATATTTTTGAATATCTTTTTGCATTTGTGTGGAGAGGTCTATATTTCAACTACATTTGTGTCTCGTCCCATGCTTTTTACACACAACGATGTTTTCACATCTTCTTCCATGCATACGATATATGGATTCCTAACTCTATTTTGCGGAGAGGTCCACATTTCATTCACATTTTTGTTTCATCTATTTTTTCCACTAAATACTTGTATCGCTAATATTTTAGTAAGAAATTAATGTATAGGATATTATTGGTGATATTCATATTTTTGAATATATTTTTGTATTTACGCGGAGAGGTCTATATTTCATCCACATTCCTTCTTGCGCACTACATGATCTAAACAATGACAACTACACATCTTCTACTATATGTGCTATACCTCAACATGTAACTCTATTGTGAAGAGATATTTGTATTTCATTCACTAATACACAACTACTCTTTTGCACATGCTACATACTCTACACAGTAAAAGATCCTTCCAAAAAATATAATAATATTCTTGGCTCTCTCGCACATATCTTGTTATCCATAAAAAATTATATGAGATACGGTTTGGAAATTTATATAGTGTTTCCACATTTGTTCTCTACATAAGTTATGCACATGAAGAACCACCTCTGCATAGTTACTTATGTACTCAATAATGTCATTTGATCAATAATTGATGTTTGAAATTGTTATTAATTAAATTAATAGACTTGTGCTAACTACATGCTTGCTTTATTATTCACTTAGTGGGTAGGTATGTATTTCTACGATTCTACTTCCATACATCCATCCATGTCGCATGTTCCGCGAATTGTCTATTCACCTAAGAAATGCTCCATAAACTACTTTTTGCTTTTCAACAAACTTGATAATTATGATAAAGGTACTTAACTTTTGTTTTCTTATTATGAACTAAGCAATGAAATTCATAATGTCAAAAATGTTTCATTGGAAATTCAATTCAATATATATTAATTATCACTTCACAATGTTATCCAACTTTGAATTATTTCAAAGGTTTAAATATGAAAGAGAACATCATGATTTTGAAAGCATTGAAATATTAAAATTAATGTGTATTCTCAAAATTAATACAAAATATAAATCTTTGAAGCTTTTCTTATGTTTTGAAAGAATTGAAATATTAATGTTAATGTATAAACTATTGTTAGTTGAGTTAACCAATAAAACAAGAAGGCCTATTCAAATTCGAAACCACAACACGTCTAATGTTCATTATTATTAATAGTCTAATGTTCACATTTATCTGCAAATAGTCTAATGTTAATATAAATGTTGTGGATTTTAGTAGGTAAAGCTTGTATAGTGGTGGCTATGCGAACAAAGCATGTTATTTATTGAAGGTTGTTGTGTGAAGAAAGCATGTACGAAAGAAGAGTGTGTGGATGAAATTTTGTGGAGACTGACATGAATCCATTAATTTAATATTGTATATAGATTTTATGAGAAAATGTGGAGTCGTTAATTATGAAACTGGACAACCTTCTACCATAAGTACAAATTTCACTAAACACCTTTTGCAGGCTGACTACGATTGCTGCACTTCAGAAAAATATAATTGTAGATTATGCTATGCTTTGTTCTACTAAATAATAAAAGATAGCAATATAACAACAAACTGCCACATGCCAACTAGATGTTTCTCCTTTTTTACATTATTTTCCAGGTTTATTTTACATGTAAGATTCCTATGGAAGAATATGTGCAGAGGTGGCTATGTACAGGAAGTGTGTGTAGAAAACAAATGTGCACTGTGAGGAAAGCTTTGTGCAGGGAGAATCGATTAATAAAAAATAGATGTAGATACTAAAATTGTTAGTAAAGTTCTTATCAGTATTATGTGTAAACTCGAATGTCAATGACAAATAAAATGGTGTTATCAAGTGTGGTTGTCATTGTTGTTATGATAGTGTGAATTGTGATGAAATGTGGACCCAACTTAATTAGCTACAGAGGCAGGCGGATAAGCACTATTTATCGCTAAGTCCAATAGTTGCATTTCTCTTATTGTGAGCAACAACTGTGCATTAATTAATACTAAAATAGTAGCAATAAAAAATATTTAGTGTGAAGTGCGGCATTTTGCGCATTCAAAGCTTCCTTCGCACAATCAAATTCTTATGCACTTTCAGAAAAATGCATTATTTGAGACATATTAGGAGATACGGACATAAGCATAACGACTTGTTTATTGTTATCTTTGCATAAATATGCATATAAGAAAAATCGTATATTAAGCGCACTATGCGGAGGAATCTTTGAAGCTTTCATTGTTGGAATATCTATACTCCGTGCAAAAATGTTGTTTGCAAAAATATTTGCCCCTACTACAGATAAATTTAAAAATATGATTACAATGAACATTATTTATGTTTCATAGAAAAATGAACTATTCTCATGTTTCATGTTATTAGCATATATGTATCAATACCATAATACAAATGCTCAAAGAGTAAGTTTGTAACATGAAGCAATACAATCATAGTAACAATAATAGTATCGAGTTTCAAATTTCAATCATTATAGTGATAGTTGAAATTAAGAAATTGAATACAAATGCATAGAAGAGTAGATGCTAAGCATTAAGAACTCTAAGTCTTAGCGTGAATTTCTTGTATCAGTAATGAAAATGATCAATGCCTTAGTTCATTGGTTCATTCACTCTGCTATTGGGGCATCTTCTCTTTAAGTACTTGCTTCTACATATACCAAAAGTAAACATGTGAACTGCAATATGCAGAAAGAGAGATGAAAAAGAAAGAAAGAAATTGCATTCATTCAACAAATAGAATAAGTGACATTATTAAAATTAATAAATCCCAATGATTGAATATTAGTAAGTGGAAAAAAAATATGCAAATATTTAAGAAAACTTATAATTTGTGAAAGCATATATGCCAATTGTTTGACTATCAACTACCTCTCGAATGCATGGCCTCTTACCAATGCCTTCAACTTAACAATAATGAATTCTTTCATTCATTCCATTTTAATCTCTAGCCTTGCATGTTGATCGAACAATTATTTTTTTATTTCCATTTACTCCTCTTGTAACTGAGTGATTAACATAGATTTCCTGTCATCGATGCTGATAAAGTCAACTACCCATTTGTTAGTTTATTCTGCAGTAAAAATAGTTATAACATCAAACTGTTATGCCATTGGATATTTTTTTTTTGTTCAATTTCAATGTTAGCATATCTTCTAGAATCAATTCATAATTTCATATAATTCATGGATTGTCTAGATCTTTAAAAATTTGCATGGCCTTTAGAAATGCATAACTAATTCTATTCCTTATTCTCTTACATTCAAAAATAATATTTTCTAGTGTACTCATTCTTTTGCACCATCAAACTTTGATTTGCCTCATTTGATTATCATTTGGTAGTTCTTTGTTTTTCTTGTCCAAATCAAACAAAAATTCAAGCTTTTAAATAAAATAAAGGAAGTCATTGTTGATGAAATACTTATCTTCGGGAACATTATTTGTGAGCAAATCGAAAAATGAGTTGATTTGTTGTGATAATCGTAGCAGAACATAGATTATTTCATATACATGCACAATTATTTCTAATATTAGGTATATATTATTGACTATATGACATTTGACTACATTAACCAGTTGCAGTGTGAAAATAGATCCATGAGATGTGCTAATAGTGGGAATTGGGGATTGTTGTGTCCATATCCTAATTGTAGTCATTAAGAAAGGGCCCATATTTAAAGAATTTTTATAAAACCTTTATTGTTGATTTTAGTACCAGGTTCTCTGTGTTTCGTTTCTCAATAGACACTACAACTGCATTCCTGATAGCTTCATGCAATGTTAAAACATTTGTGACTGTAATTACAGACATATGAAAATTCATTTCTACTGTACCAATAACATTTTTACCATGCATCCTTGCTTTTCCAATTTCCAATATTTTACTTTCTCTGTTATAGTTTTCATCTTGAAAAGCAACACAATGATCATCGAAAATTAAAAATCCTTTGGTAATTTGCCTCATTATTTTCTGCTTTTCATTCAAAGCACTACTGACCCAATGAGGTACAGGAGTTTTAGTCACCTAGTTGATAGCTTATTGAATACTTCTTGTTCATAAAGGACATTTTCATTTTTCCAATTGAGGCTTCTTTTCATCTCGAGTAGCTGATATCTCATCGTAAATTATTTGTGCAACTTTGGTATCTTTTTGTTTTCTTTCACTTGAAGATGAAGACAAAGTTGTTTCGAGTATGCAAACAAAAGATTGTGCAAATTTTCCACTTGTCTATGCCCTTTTTCACTGCTAATACTTGCTTCTTCAATAATTTCTCTAATATTCATTTCTCCTTCTTCATTATTGCGTACAGTGTTGTGACTCTTTTCTCTTTCTCTTGAATTTTTTGTTAACAAGCTCTTTCATTTGATCACAACTATATGTTTGACAAATACAGCTTTTGGATCAATGTCTTACAAGCCTTCAACTTATTTTAAATTAAACAAATGAAAAGACCCCACAAACTCAGAAAGCTAACTTCCATTCTTCTGGTTACTCGATCAATGGTAAATGGAAAATAAATAAATTGTTTATTTTTTTTCTATTCAAATTTAACTCGCCAATCATAATATTATCTACAAACTTCAATAGTGAAATACTTATCCATAACGTTTTTTGAAATATATAGTGGTTACCTCAAAACCCATAAAATCTAATAACCATATTATTTTCTCTTTATTCATGTACACCTTTTCCCCAGAGGAAAACTTTTGCTTCACTAGATATTCAACGAGGATGTTGTCTAATTATCATGAAAATAACTTGTTTTAACAAAATATATTGAGTTAGACAAAAATGTGAAATAACTTATTTCTTCCACGATATGGGGTTAAAAAACTTGCATTAGATCTTTGTCAACATTGAAATTAGGATTATGTGGCAACAAATCAAAAGTGTGACTCAAAATGAGGCTTGTTATCATATACACCTTCATGAAAAACCTATTTATCTTCTGCAAATCTACTAACTAAAAACATAGTTCATTTGAAATAAAATTAGCAGAGTCAAAAACACAATTTTTTTATATGAGTAATAGAGAACATAGATAATGGAACTTGGCATCATGGCAATAGTTTCTAGGCCCATTAACGTGCATAAAGCTAACAAAACTCTCTAAATGGTTCTCTAAATAAAGTGATATATAGAGAGGAAAGATACAAAGGAACCTTAGAATCTATCAAAGCAAACTCCTATAAGATTTTCAAGCCATTTGCCTCTGATACTAGAAATATATTTTCATTTTACAAATCTAACCACATATTCAGAGCCAGTAGCTTCAATATCCACCTAAATGTCTATGCATTCAAAAAAATACTAGTATATTTAGTTGATAGTCTATTTTTTTTCCAAATCAAACTTATCTACGCTTAAATAAACTATTTCATTGAAATCAAATACCTATGGAACACATGCAACATTTGCTATTCCAACAAACTAGATCTTATCATTACTCTTATCTGGCACAAAAATATTCACATATCACTCATATATGGTCGACCACTGAGAGATATGATCGATAAATGCATGTGAGTTAATAATATTAATGCAAATAGCTTCTTTCCTTTCCTTGAAGCCTTTTCGACATCAAACTTTGTTTTTTTTTGTCAACTAGCAATGCTTTCAATGCACTATAGGTATAAATCAACGATATGCTAAACAAGCACCACATGTTACTATTTTGTGTGTATAGAACTTAGTATAGAAAAAACTGCATTTACAACAAACAACATAAACAAATCGTATATTCTAAAGCCACCACAATTATGGCCAGAAAATAATACAAATTCTGACACAATTTTTATAAAACTAGGCAACACTGTTTTATTTTTTGAAATTGGATTAGAGTTCTCAAACTACAGGATTTTTCGCTACCCGAATAATTGTTGATAATGCTAGATTCTCTGCCTTTTTCCGTTTCCGATACTTGTTACAATTCTACATGCGAAGTATGTTTCAGGAAATAAAAAGCAATTAAAAAACAATAAAATAGATGTTGTCGAGAAATAATACAAATAGTTTAAAATCAAATCTCAAAATTCAGAAATAAGTTACTCCATGTATGAAACAAATTAAACGTGAATCTTTTCTAATAATGATAGCTAACTTACAAGCTACCAACAATCACATCCACTACTATATCAATGTCAGTGTATAGGTAATAGAATTTACATTTATGATTACTTGTCGATCCATCCATTTTAGAAAATGGGTATCGAACCATTAATTTCATTATATCGTCTATTGAAATGGAAAAAACACACTCTGTACAATGAAAGCATTTAGATTTTTTTTGTTTGTGTTTCTTGTTCTTCTCCTTTCTTCTCCTTCTACATATTGAAATTGTGCAATTCCACCTCTTTTCCATATCAAATATACACCTCTCGCATTGATTACAACTACCAAAAAACCTTCAACTCTAACAATATTATTATTATTTTTTTTTTTGCAATTGCTTAAATTTACTATAAAATAGTTTCATTTAATTAATAAATCTCATAGTGAAACATATTTCTATATATAGCAAGAGTTATATAAATACTTAATTGTGCAGATGTATTTATTCCTTGTGAAGCCTCTGCACGAGCACAACCATTTTCACATAGCTTGTTCTATATCCAATAAAATTTAACAGATACTCATTTACGATTGACTATTGTAACCTTTATGACTTGCAACATAAGCTTTGATATGGGTTTCGCACAAAAAAAAGCTTCCAAAAATTAAATAGTTTATACGTTTAGTAGGTCTTATTTAAGAACTTATTTTCTTTAAGAAGATAAACTGTATATGTCTATAAGAAAATCACTTATAAAAACTGGTTTTAAATTGATCAATGCAAAACGAAGATATCATAGTTGAATGTATACTTGTTATCATTTATTATTATGATCATATGTTATTTTGCAGGGCTTTCACACCAAGCTCTTTCCCATGCATTTTCGAAACTCTTATCCTAATTTTGGAATAATGTGAGCTGCGTACAATGAAACACTGGTGTGTGCCATTTTCGTTTTTCTACATACATTCATAAATAAATATGTCTACAACAAAATAGAAATTCTTTCTATACCAAAAATCCTCAATAGTTATCAACATAGTGAATTTCTTTCAAATTCAAATGCTAGTGGCAACACATGTTGTCATGCAGAAAGAGTTAATCTTGCGAACAAAACCAACCTCCCTAGAGGCCTAAGACTTTCTAGTGACAAACAAGACAATTAAGAGCAATCCTTCTCTAAAAATGCATTTATCACACGAGAAATCAAGTGTTTTAGATCCTACCTGTAGTCCAACGCTGTTGTAGTAGTCTAGCCTCGTCGATCCAGATGAGATCCTCCTTC
>APFE030743811.1:16550-76582 GCA_000404065.3 Pinus taeda
GCAACTTCAACTTTACTTTTCCACGACCAATGATTCTATCCTTCCTATCATCTCCTAAGAAGACATCACCACCATCGTTTTTCTCATACTCGCAGAACCACTCTCTATGGGGAGTGAAGTGAAAGGATGCACCTGAGTCAATTAACTACGCCTCATGATCTACATGTGTACTTGAAGAAGCCAAGTACACATCCCCACCTTCATCTGAGGTGGTTTTCACCTCTGCAGAAGGAGCATCATCAGATCCCTTTCCTTTATCAGGAGCTTTACATTTACAATCCCTTCTGAAGTGCCCTTCCTTACCGCATTACCAACACACCACCTATATAGGTTTTCCTAGAGATTTAGATCTCCCACTTGATGACTAATTTTTGTTTCTGTTCTAGGACCGTCCTCATACAGACAAGGCATCACCATTCTGGTTGTCCATATTTTTCCATCTCATCTCCTCCGTCAGTAAGGCTAAGACTATTTCATCAAACTGCAAAGCAGTTGCATTGCTACCTATTGCAATAACCAGACTATCCCACGAATCTGGTAGAGAACACAACAAACTGATGCACTTATTTTCATCTCAAATTTAAATATCAACAGATGATAACTGACTTACCACAGTATTAAATGCATTCAGATGCTCTGTCACTGAGTCTCCATCTTTCATCCTCAGGTTATACAAATTTTTACACAGGAACAGTTTATTCACCAGAGACTTAGATTGGTACAAATTCCCTAACTTGTCCCACAAAGCCTTCGCCGTAGCTTCCCCTGATACATTTATCAATACTAAATTTGAGACACACAATCGTATTGTTCTCTTTTCCTTTCGATCCAACTTATTCCATTCTTCATTGGTCACTCCCATTGGTTTAGTACCTGGATCTACCGCTATCAACTGATATTTATCCACCAACAGATCCTCCATCTTCAGTTTCCAAAACTCAAAACTCTGACCATTTAACTTCTCAATCTCTATCCTTTTGCTGCTCAACATCTTCTTTCACCACCATAATTGATCTCGCAGATCTCCCACTGAAAAGGGTTTACCACAGGCCTGAGTGAAACCCCTCAGCAACAAAGGCGTCCCCTTGAAGCCAAAACAGCTCTCATACCAAATGTAGGTTTTAACCCCGTACAGAAATTACCTGCATACGAATTCTAAATCACAGGAAAAATAAACAATGCGAGAGCATAACACATAAAAACACATACGCATAGAGATTTTCCCCTGGATCGCAAAATCGGGACTACCAGCTTGATTTTTCATTATATTCCTTTCAATGTTACAATACATATTTATACATGCCGAAGCATCCAATACCATGGACCGAAAACCATCACGTCCAATACCATGGACCAAAAAACCATCGCATCCAATACCATGGACCGAAAACCATCGCGTCCAAAAAAACATGTGTGAAAATCATGCAAAAAACCATAAGTGGGTCCGCTCAACCTAACATAGGGTCCAAAAGTGGGGTTACGGGTACCCCTCAAACCCCCCGTTAACTATGTGGAAAGAATATAACACAACCCAACAATCGGGTGCATAAACTATGTGGGATCAAAGTTTAAATGGAAGAGTTAAGCGATCAGGTAATTAATTGTTGACCGCCAGATTGCGATCCTGATCGACAGTCGCGATTAAATTGGTCATCGCATATTGGCACTGGTGGAGATCGACAGTTAAAAGTGGAAAGGCTCGAAGGAGTGGACCCAACACCTTTATAGACATGGGTCTAATGGGCTTGAATTCCGACATATTTGTTAGGCAGAGTTTTTCCTTTGTAAATGGGTATTTAAATGATTGAGGGCTGATAGCGTATTTCTTAGTTCTAAAGGGAAATCACAAATCGAAAGGAGAGGGGGATAAGATATATAGGTATGTGACTTATGAGAAGCTGATTGCGATTGCGATGAGGTGAAATCTAAAAATTCGTGCTGAAGATCGTACCCAAGTGAAGGAACATATGATTTGCATGATTTTCCTTTCGAAATAATTTAAAGTGGAAATATTTACCGATAGAATAAATATGCGGGGGTCATATATTAACCAAGGTATAGCAAGGGAAAGATTATATATGCATGTTTAGAGGTTTAATTAAGGATTAAAAAGGCTTTGAGAGTTGAGATAGAAATAATTGAAGAGGATTGTAATAAAAGGGTTAAACAAATGTAATGAAAAGTTATAATGACCCGAAAGAGGGTTTAAAGTGGGGTGATTGAGTTCCAAAACAATGGAACTGGAAAAGGGGGCCTTAACCATCATTATGATGAAGTGATGACCTGATGGGTCAAAGAAATTCTTGGGAAGTGGTGTTTATGCATGAATATGCATACTGTGGGTATGCACAGGACTAACCCTGTGTCGTTTTGGTATTAGAGCTGAGTCATAAATGAAACATTTAGTATCAAGCAGAAGAGAGCAAGTATGTGTGGAAGTTACTCAAAGAATTCATAACAGAGATATTTGGAAAAGATGTGCATGAAGGCAAGGGAGACCATATTCTAATATGATAGTCAAGAAACTAGAGTACGGCTGGGAGAATCGAGAAGAATAGTTAAGTTCTTAGAGGCATGTAAGGCAGAATTAAGCAGATATTGTAGAGACAGGAAGAGTCTACAACGATGTTTGAAGAATGAAGATCCACTGGAATGTGAATGGTGAATGGAGGTTGCTTATGAAATCATACAGGTATTGTTTTATTTAATTCTGATTCGAGTTTGTTGACAAAGAAATAGACTAAAGAATGATGGTTGCAGCTAATAAAGTATCTCAGTAAAAGAAGATTAAGAAGCATAAATGAAAGGAATTGTTAATGATTCTGAGTGGAAGAAAAATCAGTGAGGAATTGTTACTGATAGCTAAGCTTTACCAAGATAAAGTCGGAAGATTGGAAGAAAGGATTAGATTCTAAAATATGATTGATAGTAGTTGAATATTGAGAAATTGTGCAGTGGAAGCATAAAGACTCACTGAAGCAGATTTGCAAGAATGGTGATATTTTGAAGGTAGTTGAAGGTATGCAATTTTGTCTAATGATTAGCAGATATGGAATGAATGAAATTTTATAGTAATATTACAGCAGTTAAATAGTAAGAGGGATGTTTGTAAGTTTTTGAAGTAACAGAATTTGAAGAACAACTGAGAGCTAGTGGAAAGGACAGTCCATTCAAAAGTGCAAGCGAATGGAAGGACAAGATTAGACAGAGATCTTGAAGGTAAGATGATATGGTTTTATTCTAATTAGAATGAATATTAGAATATTGTAGTCTTTGCATTGAAGCAGAAGTATTATTGCAACTCCCAAAAGGAAATTCCACAAAGGATGTGGTTAGAATGGCTAATAGATAAAGGAAGTTGGTGAAAGTTTCTAAGTGAAAACAGAGATGTGGCAGAACCTTGAGGAATTCCAACAATGATTGGATAGAAAGGAAAATTGTGTTCTTAGAAGATGCAGATGAGTTGAGTTCTAGAAAGAGCAAAGAGAAGTGCTCAAAGGAGGTTATAGAGATAGAGAAACAATTGCTTGCTAAAAGACTGGGGGAGGAGAGCTTAGTGAGGTAAGTGGCAATAGGACAAGACTTTCTGTTGAAGAGGCTTTAGAGAAACTCATAGTAAAGTGAGTGAGGAACTCATAGAGATGGAGAGGATGATGACTAGTGATAGTCATAAGAGAGGTTTTGAGGGAGACCACATCAGAGGACAAACAGAGAAGGATACTAGGGCAAATGGCATACAGAGACAGTTAAGCAAGGAGGAATATGAGAGGGAGAAGCTTGAGATAACAATTCAACTTGAGGTGTTAATGGATATGTTCCAAAGAAATAAAGCATACCAGAAGCATGGTTATGTCATTAGAAAAAAAGTGAAGTGGAAAAGGCTACAAGAGAGGAGGAATCAACAGGTGGATATGCAATCTATGAAGGAACTAAGGGAACTTGAATAGGTTATAGATGCCAAATAGAGGATAGTGAAGCTTGAAAGAGTTGAACTATAACAAAATGAAGATTCTGAAGAAGATGTTGAAGTTTCGATATGTGAACCAGAAAGTGGACCATTAGTTTTTGAAACACATGAAGAGCTACAGGAGTTGAATCATATGACTGATTCGAAGTAGCTGGAAGAATTGATGATTGAAGCATCAAATAAGACTGTAAGGTCTTGTGATTTTAAAACTAATGATTTGTGTATGATTGCAGGTTTCGAAGAAGATAGACAATCTTTTAAATCTATCAAAGATGTCAAAGAGTACCTTCCAGAAGATGAACGTTTTGAAGCAAAATATGACAAAGAGGCTAGGAAAGAATCAGTTCACTATAGTGGACAAACGCTGGAAGAAATCATTGAAATATATGATGATAAGGGGACACTAGCTAACAGTCTCAAGATTTCTTTGAGTTTGGATCAACATACTTATATGCTGATAGAAGAAGAGAAATCACTGCAACATAATGAAGTGTTGCTAAAGGGCAAAGATGTCTAGAGGCTTTATATTTTTAATTATAATGATTGTCTTATAATTAAAGATGTTTTTGTATAAGCTAGAGCATATTTGGCACATGTGGATAGCGAAATGGAAGAAGAAGAGGAAGAACATCTACTAGAGGATGTTAAGAAAGATTTAGCAGAGGAAGGAGGAACATATGATAATGAGACAATAACAAATGAGGAAATGGAAGATTATGTAAAATTTCCAAAGTTCACTCCAAGTAAAATCATTGATCTATATAGAGAATTAGACTTTCAAAGGAGGAAGCTGGAAGAGAAAAGGATGAATGTCCGTGAAAGATTGCCGAAGAAGGATGAAAAATAAGTTGTCATAAATAATAATCAAGAAGAAATTGATAGATGCAGAAACCAGAAGCAAGAAATTGTTCTAAAAGACAATGTGGCAGCAACAGAAGAGGTGCAAAACAGTAGTAGAGAAGAAGGTAAAAAAGAAAAGGAAACAATTAGATTAAGTGAAGAACCAACAAGGAGAAGAGTTCAGCAATCAAGATATGGAAACAATCAGCAGACAAAGGATATACTAGACAGAGAGATTGAGTTTATAAGGATATTACTGTTGAAAGTATATCAGAGAAAGACAACAACAAGAAAGAAAAGCAGTGACAACACGAGGAAAATAGTAGCAGACTTCGAGAGCAACGCAAGTGGAGCATTACAACATAAGGTATGGAGACTTGGAGAATAGCAATAGACAACAATAGCAATGGAGAAATTGAAAAGCAAGGATAGATTACAAAAAAAAGTTTGGGATCCAAGAGGAAACAATTATCCAAAATTATGACCAGGTGGTAGTAAATTTTCTTACTTGGGGAGTCTGATGCAGGAGCATCCAGCTCAACATTATCAATGTATTCTAGTAGACATAGGGGTATGGTGTTTTCAAGGAATTTGGTTTCCTAAGTATTGGATTTATGTAATTATTTAATGTTTTGAGTGATTTTAATGAGAATAGGAATTAATTAAATATTGTGAGGCTTTATTGTAAATGTTCTCAAATGTAGAACATGAGAGATTTAGGATAGTTGAGTGATGAGAGGATTGAGAATTGATTTTAAATCCTAGATTAGGATTGATTTCATGATTTTGTGGATTTGAAAGAGATTTTAGGGATTTTTTGAGGAATCTATGGATCTAAACAAGAAATTGGTTTTAGAATCCTTTGTATAGATGTAAGCCTAAAAGGGAAAGACAAGAGTTAGAAACTGAGACAAAGAGAGAGATTAGATATTTAGTTATTGTTTGTAAGCCTACGAGTAGATGATGGATCAGGAGCCATTAAATTAGAAGATCAGGCCGAGTAGACACAGAGTGTCACATTTTGTAACTATGTATTGATTTATATATATGTACATAGATTTAATCCCATATTGAATAAGTGGTAGTATCGAATTATGGAAGATGTGTGAATTATATTATTCTGTATAATATATATATGTGTGTGCAAGCAAAGTGTAGCGATTACACAAAGGAAGACATGACAAGGACGATCTTAACGGACTCTTAAATCCACATGAAGGATCAAAAGAGAGGTTTAAAGGAACTGTGATTGAACAAAGGCACAGAAACAAGTCTAGGAGTAAAAATTCTAGTGGAAGAGCGAAAAGGGTGAAACCTTCAAAGAAATCCGAGAAGTACCTTAACACAGGAAAACAACATAAAGTTAAGAGAAAACGAATAGCGGAGGATTGAAGAAATGACACACAGTAGCCATCAGATCTTAGAGATCGATGACCAAGATTGAATCGTGAGGTTGGTCTCATCGGACCACCTCAATCGGAGTACGAAAGAGGGACTGTGTAGTGGCGGACTAGAACATTATCAAAATAACCTAGAACCCTATCGAGTCTATAAAATATGTCAGATGGGAGTTTAAACAGAAGAGTTAAGCGATCAGGTGATTAATCATCGACCGTTGGATCATGATCCTGATTGACGGTCGCGATTAAATCGGCCATCACATATTGGTGCTAGTGGAGATCGACAGTTAAAAGCGAAAAGGCTCGAAGGAGGCAGACCCAACACCTTTGTAAACAAGGGTCTAATGGACTTCAATTCTAACATATTTGTTAGGTAGAATTTTTCCTTTGTAAATGGGTATTCGAATGATTGACCATCGATAGCGTATTTCTTGATTCTAAAGGAAAATCACAATCAGAAGGAGATGGGGATAACATATATATGTATGTGACCTGCAAGAAGCCAATTACGATTGCGATGAGGTCAAATCTCAGAATTCGCGCTCAATACCGTACCTAAGTGGAGAAAGGTATGATTTGTGTAATTTTCCTTTCGAAATAGTTTAAAGCGGAAATATGTGCCGACGGAATAAATATGCGGGGGCGATATATTAACCAAGGTATAGCAAGGGAAAGGTTATATACGCAGGTTTAGAGGCTTAACTAAGGATTAGAAAGGTTTTGATAATTCTAAGAGGAATAATTGAAGAGGATTGTAATAAAGGGTTGAACGAATGTTATGAAGAGTTATAATGTCCCGACAGAGGGTTTAAAGTTGGGTGATTGAGTTTTGAAACATTGGAACTTGAAAAGAGGCCCTTAACCATCTTTATGATGAAGTGATGACCTGATGGGTCAAAGGAATTCCTGGGAAGTGGTGATTATGCATGAATATGCATATTGTGGGTATGCGCAAGGGTAACCCTACATTACTATTTGAAAAGTACTTCTTCCTTAAATATTTCTTGAATTCTTGCTAACTTAATTCCTCTCTCTTAATGTCTCTAACATGCTTCATATCTTCCCACCAAATGTGTGCTTTCACTTTGAGGCTGAAAGTAAATATCATTTCCTTCATGTTCTCTTTGTAGTCATGCAACACAAAGAACTTCATTATTCCAAGCAACCATGCCTCTGCATCTTCCATCTTCTTCAAATATCCATCAAATGTAGGTGGCTTGGATTTCTTGAACCCATCCGACAAATATCCCCTATTACTCTTCATGTAAGGATGAGAGGGATGATGACCATGATACTTGTCCGAAAAAGAACTATATTAGAACCCATGTCCAATGCCTCTATTCTCAAGCGTATCCAAGAACTTTGCATCTTTCGTTGTGTCATCCCTATCCGACTTGTGATCACAATGACATCTAGTACCATTTTCCCCATTATTCCTGTTCTTCAGTCCATTACTAATATGTAATTATCACTGTCTCTGCAAGTGTGAGAAAGTATGAAGGATAATTGCATTGACCTCTGCATGTTTTTCATGTTCCCTGGAAATTCATTCTTGTGACGGAATGATCGCAACTTTATATTCTTCGTAACTTCTTATTTCTACCTTCAAACTTCTAAAAGTGTCTTCCATGTCCAAAGAGTACTCATCACTTGGCTTCTCCTCTGATCTGTAACAGGATTCTCGTGAACTATAATCCACCATTTTTCTAGTAATCTTTGATCTTCTTCTTCTTGTAAACATATCATGTCAGATAAACCAAATACAAACATAATCAACATACCTCGATGAATTTTAGGGGAGGCTATCACATTTTCAAAATAAATCTAGATTAGCATAATACATGTATATACATTATGATATCAATATACTAAGATCATCTCAAACATTATCCCAATTACCATGCATGAAAATACCAACTACATACCATCACCTCAGGCATGAAAACCATAAGAATAACAATGCATGCATAACAACCACGTAGACAATTGACATGCATACATGACAAACACATTCAGCCCGTGCAATCCAAGTATTGAACCATGCTCTGATACCACCCTATATACGACCCCCTCCCATATTTACCCACTTTCACTATGCTTTTAGGGTAAATATGAGACAAAGAGCTACTATGACATGCCCAAATCTCCTAGGTCACATTAACGAAGTCGGGGTGACAATTGACAGTCAAATAACATCTCAATGCATACTATAGGGGCTAGAGGTCACTCAGAGGCTGATTAACCACACTAGGTGGCCAACTATTGAGTTGTACCATTGTTTCTTTACCTTGGGCATTGAACCATTCTGACAACAAGTGCTCCATATGGTTGGGAGCTTCCAAACACATGCCCAATACTGCATCTGAGTTGTTGCAACCCAAAATTTCGAGTTCAGAGCATGCAATCCATGATTTTGAGCTTAATTTCTAGGTCAACCTCTAGACGAATTCCTAGAACTCGGTGAGACTTTCAAGAGTCATTTCTAACATGGTGATAAATTAATTCAGTCAAACTTGACTCAAAAACTTGAGCTACCCATGCATAACCAAGAAAGTCATTTTGTCAAATAAATTAAGAACATGTAATCTATAGGTCATGAATGCATATCTGAACATAGGTGTATGATACTTATCTCAAAGTAAGCAAGAAAGTCTAATGCCCTCTCATAATAGCTATAATAACATCTGCTAGGACATACATTCAATAACCTTTCATTATCAATCAAAATATGTTAATATCCATAACTAGAACCTACTATGAAACTATGCTTATAACCATAGCAATAAGCATGATAAAATAACCAACAAAACCACATAATAACAAATAAAAATACTCATTAAATACAAGAAGAAAAGAGCTCCTATTAACATATGGAAAAGCCAACCAAGTTAGGGACTCCACATACCACACGACCATAGATTGAGCTGAGCCAAATCTTTCTTTCAGCCAGTCACCCCTATGCCATATTCCAAGCATGAATGTGGGACTCGCAAGAAAAAAATTGGGGCTTCCTGAATATTAAACCACCTTCACACTTAGGATTTACTACAATCCTGCTAAAATCGGTTATGGGGTTCCTAGGACCAACGGGCACATAAAAAACCAGGCTTTATTGCACTCTTGCCAAAACCAATCAAGGGATCACTAGAACCAAAACAAGAACATACGCCATGAGGGAATACCGCAATGCTACCAAAACTTGTCAAGGGATTCCTATGCCCAATGAGCACATAAATAAGCAAGATTTACCGCAATCCTTATAAAACAAGTCAAGGGATCACTAGGCCTAAAACAATAACATACACTATGAGGATTTACCGTAATCCAACCAAAACTAGTGAAGGGATCACTACAACCAAAACAAGCTTGGATACCTCAGAATTTCTTCACCATAAGCTTGAAGAGTTTTCCCTTCTCCACCCTTAGGGTTTACAACTATCTTGGTAAAATTGATCAATGGATTCCTAGGCCCTTGGCAATTTTCATGAGACCACCTCAAGTGGTTTGAAAACCATCTGGAAATCCAAAGATCAACCAAATGAAATAACCCCATAAAACTATGGTTATCCATAAATGACAAAGGCTGAAACCACTGTCATGTATGGAAAAACCCATGCCAATCACAACAAGATAACCAAATACACACATGCATGTACCATGCATTCACAGAACCACTAGGAAATCACACATGCAACCTCTTACCTACAAGTATTCTTGTTGAAGTTGCTTGATACAAATTTTCCTTGCTTGAGCCTTGATTTCCTTTCCTTTCTTGTCCTTCCTCTTCCTTCCTTTATCCAATGCTAGAGTTCTCCAAGAATGTTATAAGTGTGCAAGAGTATGACTAGCTAGAGAGAGTTCTAACCTAAAACTGTCAAAAGGTTGTGAACTAAGGCTCATAAACCTTCTTATCATTGAGGCATCTATTCTTTTCAATTTCCTCTAATTTTAATCTAATTTTCATCACATGCAATCTTGTGTCGTTTCACTTTCCTTTTCTCCCGTTCCCTTTATTATGATAAATAAAATTCCAATTAATGCATCTTTTCCTTTTCAAATCATTTGCCGTTGCCTTTGCCAATTTCCCCTAGCCATAATAAACTTGGGTGAAGACCCACTAAGATTTTTTCCCAAATTATAGTTTGGAATATGTGTCCCATGACCTTGGCCTTATATTTTCTTTTATTAACTTTATTACATGAACTTTTAATGTTAATTTGTTACATATATGTTCTATAACTTTACTTTTCTTAGAATGATATTGATCTATTCCTTCATTGTTGCTCCCTATAGAACATTAAACATATATGAATTAACGAATTCTTTGAAACACGTTATCTCATATTCCTAAGTACATTATTAATGAAAAAAACTCATATTAAATAATATTTCTTCTATCATATGATTCACCCTTCTGCAATTTTTATATCAAGCTTTTACGCTTTTCTATACATTGATTAGAAATAATATTTTTGGCCTTATTCATTTTGTGGATCTTAATAACACACACTAACCAATAAATATTAGTTAAACTTACATATAGTTCAAAGATATTAATTTTGTAAAGAATTTACAAAGAACTTGCCTTCTCTACTTTTTTTGATGTCTTATCCTTGCGTCGATCAATATTTTTGGTACTTGACACCCTCTTAAACATATTTTATCAATATACAACTTCTACCATCCAATACATCAGCGATTAAATATATTTTATATACAAATGAAATAATTTTCAACAAAAAATATCTCTAGTAACTAGTGCATTTATTTGAATACGAAAACCTGTGAGTTTAGGCCACTACATGCACCAGTCGTTTAACGGTACATCACCATCAATGAGAATTAATTTTTAAAATAATTTTAAATTATGAGGGTGATATTTAAAATGATAAACAAATGGAAATGACATAAACGTGCTATTTGGAAGAGGCACATTGTTGTGTTGTATTACATTGGGAGGAATGATGAACATATTAGACAAAACTGACAAGGTTATAATACGTCATTGCATTTTATTACATAGGGTGTACACGATCATTATATTACATTATTGCACCATGCAACATATGTTGTTTTTACAAGAACAGATAGTGCCGAGAGGGTTTGGACCTAGTTCAATAAGTGCTCCCCTTACTTCACATGCCAAATGCCCTATATATAATAAGTACACAAACGCATTAATTCTAAAATGCCTAAAATGAAAAACCTTAACTGTGAAGTGGTAGAGGGAGTTAAACCCTAAGGTGAAGTTTTGCACTCACATAAGAAAGAAAATGCAACAGTTTAAGGTAAGTATAGATTTTTTAATTTTATTTTTAATCTTCATTGAATTTAAATAGGAATAGAGATCCTAAAAAAAGATTACCAGTAAAATCAATAGTAAATTATTTACTATGGAGGATTTTTAGGTTTTTTTTGAATTGTGAATAAACCTAATGGGAATTGTAAAAAAAATTAATCGTAAAATCAATAGTAAAATTAAAAATTTTCGTTATGTAGGGTTTTGAGTGAATCACTATACATTTCAAATTACGATATTTTTGTGTCTGTAAAATATTTTGTTTCTTTATAATCGTATGTCTCTCTTGCAAATGATCTCTCTTATAATTAAACCCAAAAGAAAATTGTAAATTTTTTTATTAGTAAAATCAACAATAGAATTCAAAATTTTTACTATGTAGGGTTTTGAGTGAATCACCATACCTTCCAGCTTGTGATGTTCTTAATAGTTATGCTACCTCGAAGTATTATGTTACTCCACATTGCTATTGGTATGTCTCTCTTGCAAATCACTCCCTTGAAATTTTGGGAAAAATAATGAAATGGTGAATAATTTTTTACTACTTAAAAGACTTTATGAAATTTTATTTCAAAAGACATATTTCACTCATTTTTGAATTTGACAAAAATAAAAAAATGAGATTTTTTTCTTTAGTTAATCTGAACATCAGTGCACTCATATTCAAGAGTACTGGTGCATTCATAAATAAATCGCACCAACATTGACAAGGCACCACATTTTTTTAACACACTTACATGATATAATCTTTTTTTCTTTAAATTGAAAAATGATATGATAAATATTTTAACGCAGCAATGTTGTTTTTATTTAGATGCATCAGTCTTGTAATTGCTATAAGAGAACTGACATGGTAGAATTCATTTTTATTTTCATAATCCTGGAAACAGGTGTGAACTAGTGTTGTTTTTATTTAAGCACAATGGTGTGTTTTTATACAAGAGCATCGATATGATAACATATTTTATATTTTTTGGAACACTGAAAGCTGGCGTAGGTATTTTTTCAACACCCCAGTGTTGTTATAGTTTAAACACATCGATGAAATTTGTTGTGACAAGTACAGTCGTAGGGTTTTAAAGCTATCTGAATTTTTTTTTTCACATAAAATGGCATATTAATCTAAAACTATCCTTTAGGACACATCCACATGAATTACATCAATTCATAGTATACCTTTTTTCTTAAAGTTTCATTATTCTTGAGAAATGGTTGAAAACTATATTGAAATTAAAATTGTGGTTATATAGATGTCCAAATTAATTTTCGATATGCACAGAAAATTTTATTTCTAATTTTTTTCAAATGTAAGGACAAAATATCGATAATATTAAATGACCAATTCTTCAAATTCCAACTTGCTTCATATTACTAATCAAAGTCCTTCTCAAATTTCTCCCTTTCCATCTCCAGTAACTTCATATTTATTTATATTTCGGTTATCTAATTCATTTTATTTTCTTAATTCATGTTAATTTGAAAAAAAGGGTACCCAAATTTGTAGGATCCCAATTCGTAATCGATTTCATATATAGAAAATAATCCTCTATTTAAAAAATGTTGGAACCTCTTATGAAGAGCAACATGTCGCAAGAAATTGGTAGATGAAAATGGATAACCTCTTCACCCTACCAACTGAAACATGGAATATTCGAGCCTCAATCCTGGATCAACGATGGTAATAATTATTTGGTATAATGTAATTTCAACAAACCAATTGCATTTACTTGCTTACTAATATCATTGATATTGTAGTAATGATGTTCAGTATTTTTTGAAATTAGGATTCTAGTGGTGATGATCAACCTAGGTACCATCTTCCAGTGCACTGCGCTGCAACATCAAATCAAGAGAAGGTTACACTAAGAGAAGGAATGAGAGAGGAAGCATAAAAAGAATGGTTTAATCAAATACTTATTTAATTCCCACTACTTCCAAAGTCACCAATTAGGGATGACTACAATAATAATAGTTCTTCATCACAAGTTGGCAATGGAGGAAATCAAATAGAGGTTGGTAAAGATGATTACTTATGGAGTACGACTACCATGGAGCCAATGCTGTTATCTATACATTCCAGAAAGATGAGTTAGGGGATGATGCGCATATCACTGGTACCTTATTAGCATGCTTGAAATTTGCTTCCACCATCACTCTCTTTGGACGTGGAAGTAACTCAAATTATACTCAACTGGGGACAATGATGTTGTTGTACAACTTGAAAGAAAATTTTTGCTTGTCAAATACATGTTTCTCATAAATATTGAGGTAATTCACCTACAGGATTGATCAATTACCTTATATTTTGAAAACTCTCATCACATAATCAATAAAAAGATGGTCGATTTTACGATCATTAAATATTGACATTGTACAATTATATTCCCCACCAACTGCAAGTTATTCAAATATAAGGTTCTTTCGAGTGATAATGTATTTTCGGGTAGCTCCGAAGAGGCAAAGCAATTTTTGAAAATGTTGGTCATTGAGTACATATCATGTCATGCATGTCCAAATGATTATATTATATATAAAGGAGAATATTCATAAAAATGGATATGTCTGAAATGTGGGCATGACAGATACTGTAATTCAAAAAAAATGATAAATTACATGGTACTCCTCATAAGATATTGAGGCACATGCTTATAATCCAAATGATTCAACAACTTTTTTGTCGTGAAGAATTAGCTATGCTATGGGGATGGCATGCCTCACATAGAAGTGATGTAGGAGTTATACAAATCCCAACATATTCAATAACCATGAATCATATAGAGTATACATGGCCTGAAAAATTGTAGGATGAAGTATGGATACTAAGACTCAGCATAGACATGGATAGCATCAATCCATATTCCCTCCAAAACACCAACAATTTTTGTTTGGCCTATAGTAGTAACCAATAAAAATATTCCCCCATGGTTGTCCATGAAGAATGAACATCTTAATTTTGCTCTCATAGTCCCTCGTAGAAGACAATTGAATAATATGGATATCTAGGTGTAACCATTGGCAGATGAATTGAAGGAATTATGGGAAATGATACATGTGTATGATGTATAACGATTGATCACAATCAGGATGAGTTTTACATAGTATGTCATATGGGGTTACACCATACATGATTATCTCGGATTGGGAGTTTTCTCTAGTAAATTACATTTTTATTGATTTGTTTGTATACGTAACAATATTTTTCACATATATTTAATTTAATTTGTTGCAATTGTTATGATATTCATGGTTTCTAATGTGTCGGCATGTATACAATAATTTTGCAGGTCTTGTAAGAAAAGGGTATCATGGATGGAAATGATGTGGACCTTTACTCAAGGTTAAATGGTCCGACCACCTACGAATGCCAGTGTAATACTTCTCCAAAGTATTCCTCGCAAAAGCACACCCTTACAGAAGATAAACATCCCGTTTAAATGGGAAACTAGAGTGAACTCAAAGGTATGTAATAATGACACCAGTTGAATGGCTTAGGGTATATGAGAGAGAGAAGGAGAAGGAGTTTGTAGAAAGGTTCAATTCAAATGGGGAGCCTATGTTCGATGATCCACAATTATTCCACACCTATTTTGAGAAATTTCCCATTGTTATGAAAAGGAAATCAACCTTTTATGACATCCCATATTGAGATCATCTTAAGAATGTCCACTTAGTAGATCCTATGAATATATTTACAAATGTTTATTCTTCTTTATGGAGTCACATATCATCGAAATAAAATGACATAATGGCTAATAGGAGAGATCTTATTTATTCGAAAACTAAAAAGAAAAATTGTATAAGATAAGAAACTAGAGGAGAGGCTAGTACCTCTTGGTCATTCAAAGAAGGTGATGTCCCATTTATTTTAGAGAAAGGTGATCTTTCTTTAGAAAAAGAGGTTATAATGAGTTTGAGGGTGACTTATTTATATGGGTCTTCACTAAAACACCATTTCGTTGTGGAAAACCATTTGTTAGGATTGAAATCGTATGGCCATTCAAACCTTCTAAGAGTACTTATGTCAAAAAAATCATTTTTAATTTTATTTTTATGCAATGGGATATTTTATAATTAATTTTTGTATAATTTACTATTTACTATGAAGTGTACTTATTGTCTGTTGATGTGTCATGTGTGAACCATGACTTCCACCGAGACCTATGGCGTGACATATCTAAATTCTCTTCATTTGTACATTAGATCACATCAAAGGAGATTCATATGGCTAGATTTCCATGATGGTGTTAAGAGATAGATGGGATTATATGTTTGAGAAAGAATTGCTGACAGGTTTCATGCACTTGCAAGTTCATCTTCTAATTCACCTAACATATGAGGGTGAATTAGTTGGCATGGCTTCTTTTCATTTGATTTTCTTCATAGGGTGGTACATGAATAAATTGAAAGCTTTTGTTCAACAAAGGAAAAAACTCTAGGGGTCTATGGAAGAGGTGTATATAATGTATGATTCTTTCTGTTAAGTAGTGAGTAGATCGAGCATATCCACAACACACATCATGCATCATTTTGGGATGAAGAAATGGATGAGGAAGAAAGAGAAGGGGACCTTCTCAAAACAAGTGGAAGGAGATCATGATAAAGAGTAAGTGGCTTATTATTTTTCAAATTTATACAAAGTAACTTTTCACACTGAACTTCATGCATATTTTGATCGCATACGTACTATATATGTTGGTTTGATTTCATCAACAAATTCAGGAAAAGAAAAAAATATATCATTCTTTACAATATGGAAGAAAAACAACTCTGGGTTGCCTTATACGAGTAGAAGAGGAGGAAATGGGGCATTGACAGGAAATGAATCAAATATTTGAATGATAGAAGCATTTTTTATTATGATCATTTAAAAGAGAACACACCAATGTCATGCAATAATAGTCAAGGGATACTGATCAAGTGAGAGAGAAATACAATGCATCTGGTCGTTACCCGCATGCTGAAGTGGATGCGCTAATTGTATGGATTAGGTACAAAAACTCAATAATTATAATATATATATGTACATTTTAACTTTCATACAAGCACTCTTAATTGTAACATCTATATATATTTTATAATTTTAATTATGTTTGGTTTATTACACACATGACACTGATTTGTTCACTTTTTTATAGTTGCATTTGTTCCCATATATGTGGGCATATGGACATGATTTTCAAACAGAGGATGTTGATGATGGAGGTGTGCCAAAAAACGGTTGAGTGGAAGTCAAGTTTGACCAATCTAGTTGTGCTAGCCACCTCGATCAAAATCTTATGCGTGGGACTTTAGGTTATGTTAGAAAGATTCAAGATATCATTGAAGTGGACTTATCTTCATTCCAATGTGTCATTTTTAGGTGCAAGTGGTGGGACACCTTTTATAATAATAATGTAAAGGAAGGTCATGATAGTAGGCTGATATATATCAACTCTAGAAAGCTTTGGCATGAATCTAGGGAGACTTATGTTTTCCCAAGACACTGAAACTAAGGAAACTAGATCAAAATATATTTTTGAGAACAACAATGTTATGATGCCAAGGGAGGAAGATAATTAGGGTGATGACAATAGAGAGTGATATGTACTCATGTTATTTCATCATTTATACTGTTGTTGTATGTTTGTGTTTTCTTTATTTTACTAATTATACTATATTTTTATTTGTATTGTTGGCATTTAATATAATTGGTAAGATTCACAAATCTTTTTACATGATTTTTGCAGCATAATTTTTTTAAATATTTCTCCCTATTTATATTTTTCATGTTAAAATATTTAAAATTTTTCTTCTTATTAATTTATTTAATATTTATATATCAAGCTCTTTATTAGAATAAAACAAATTACCATTTCCCTAGTTATGGAAAGTGAAAATGTAATGAATTTTTAATTTAAATTCTTATTTTTCTCTATATAATTAAATATAAAATTACATTATTAATAATTAGATTGAAATATTGTTGTATTAATATTCTTTGTTCCAAATACCACAATGTAAACTACAGCTAGAATGAATTACACATCATATAATATGAATAATATTATTTCCTGCCATGATTTTTTTTTCTCATCTTCATATTTAGTGAAGGAATTATGGTTTTTCCTCATACTGAAAGGTAAATTGTCTTTTTTTAACTTTAGGTTACGTTATTTCACTATATAAAGTTATATAGAATTAAGTTGAAAATTGAAAATTTTTAATTATGGACTACATTAATTTATTTTGTTATTACTACTATTAATTTGTTATTTTAAATTATTATTTTACTATTTTAAATGTAATGTTACTTGATAACATATCTCCCTCACTAGGTTGTAAAGTCCCTCTTCGTGCAATAAAAGTTGAATTAATGAATATTTTGTGGCTAAGAATTAAATGATAAATAACGTGATTGTAATTAAGAGGCATTTGTTCGACCTTCTAATAGACTTGGTGGTGATTTTTTCTTTCCTATTTGGATTATTTAAAATAAATATCTATTTATATTTCTTTTTAAGTATTTATAAGTAAATTATTTAAAGTAGACATGTCTTTATCATTGTGAACATGATCTAGTATTAGCTAGGAGATACATGAAAACATGAATTTTCTTGACTATCTAGTGGTAAGTATGTGGAAAAAATAAGATTTCTTGAGTTGTTTATTAAGAAAAAATCGAATATATTATTTGTAGTAAGTTTAAATGTATATAGTATGAATTGTGTATTAGTTAACTCATATTTATTATTAAAAAGAGTTAAATTTAAAACAAGTACACTAGAAAATAAGGAACCAAAATAACACCAAAATATTATATCTTTATTACTCAACAAAGTTCACTTTTCCATTTAAGGGAGAACTTCCAATAGTGAAAATCCCCAACTAGAAGTAACTTCACATGTCTTTATTTATATTTCTTGATCCTGATCTTTAGAGAGAGAAATCTCATTACTTTAGAGATAAATTAAATTTTATAAAAATATCATTTTTAAATTATATTAAATTTAAATTAATTATAAAATTAAGACTTAAGCTTTTTAAATTTAACGATATACTGAATTTTAGAAACCATTATCGATCCATCTTAACAATGGATCTACTAAGATCCAAGAGATATGGAAATATGTTTTTAGAATAGAAAACTTGAAAAAAGATGTACATGTCAAAATATTTAATCTAGTTTAGTGATTGATAAATCTATGATTAAAATGGATCTTAAGTACTAATTATCTATCTCTATATATAGATCAAACACAGTACAATTTTCCATTCGCTAAATTGTATTTTTGAATAACTTATTATTATTATTATTATTCTATATTAAAAATTGAATGAGTTACACATTTTTGTCTTATTAAGAACTAACTCAATTATTTTACCTTAATTTATTTGTTCCTGTGAGCATTGAAATATTTTGCTAATTAAGTTAGAATGAATATGAATGAAATATCTAAGCAATAGAAAAATATTATCCTAATTTTACATTCATAGTTTTAACCATTTTAAACTTTTTAATTTATAAAATATCTTCATTTTTAACGTAAGTAGTTTACATCAAATTTCATATATCAAATTTTTCGATATCAGTTCACCAATATATAATATAGAATAAATATTATTTCATAACGTCATGATGATAACCATCTAACAGACATAAACATCATCTAAGGTACATATTCAAATTCATTGTCATCATCTAATTATATACAACTCTAACACATATAAACGTTATTAGCTGGCACACAAATCTAATAATCTACCAGGGCATCAACATCATGATAAAATCTAAAAGAACACAAACATTGTAATCTAACATCATAACTAGACACATCCTCAAATTAATATACATCTCGTGTTAAATAACTTCTACCACATACACATCTATCTGCAAGAACATTAATGAACATATCTAAGATGATTAACAATACACATCAAACACCAACTATAAGTTAAGTTGTAAAAATGAACGAAATACATATATATATATATATATTATATAAATATATATATATATATATCTATACACCCACACACACACACACAAGCAAGTCAAATAACTGAAATCAAATATCTCATACAACAAAAGTAGTAGTGCCAACATGATCTACAACAAAAGTAAATGGTTGGCAACTACTGCCTCAATGTTTGTTGAACTCTGAAGTGGAGGAGGAGGTTGATGGTCTTGACTAGAATATAATCCATGGTCAACTATTGCCTCAAAAATTTTTGAACTCTCAATTGGATGAGGAAGTTGTTGGTCTTCTCTTTCAGGAGAAACATAAGGCACATCCTCTAGCTCTGGAATCTGATCACCAGGGGAAGCATGAGGAGTTGTACTACTAGAAGGATTAATGACACCTTGACCATGATCTGATGGGGTAGTGCTACTATAAACCTCATTATCACCATCCTCATCATCATGATCGGATTGGGTGGGACTTCGTGAATTCTCATTTGATGTGTCTGCCACTACATGCCTTGCATTCTTCATCATTACTAGTAGCCTATTAGATCCAATGATATTATGTATAAGAGTCATCATCTCGTGTGGACAATCCACAAGGAGATCCATGAACATGAGAAATATGCAGATGTCTCGATCCATCACACTCCAGACTCCCTCTTCAACCAGAAATCTAGATAATTTGTTGCAGTAGTCCATCCTAAATCTCATACTAGCCCCACAGGCCCAAATGCACACACCCCCTAAGGATGTGCCTCACTATCTTGGGCCTCATATATCTCCCCATTTGTTCCATCTGGTGGGGGAGGAGGGATGTCCACAAGGAATGTGTCGATGTCTATAAAATATATATTACATAACAATAATTAAAAAATTTCATTAAACAATTTAATAAAATTAGTTGAAGAAGGTGTGATAATAAATTTTATTTGAATTAATTAAAGCAATAAAATGAAACTAGATTAATTTAAATAAAACACTAATATTACATCTATAATTTGGAGGTTCATCTAGTGTGAAGAGGATTTTGGAACACTAACTCCAATCAATACCCATGTCTATAAATGGAAATAAGACAAATGTATTGTCAAACTCACTAGCTAGTAGCACCAATTCCTAGTTGAAAATCCTAGCTAGACACTCTAAGAGGCCTCTCTTGGGAACCGTCTAGTTGGACATATGCATTCAAACCTCAGTGATCAGTTTGGGAGGGAGACGGTCAAATGTACGCCTCATCTTTGGAAACCTCTTAAACAAAAGAATATTTGATGTGAAACGACAGCTCACCCTCCAGTCTATCATGGCATGACATTTCTATAAAGCCATACAATACTACCTCAAAAAAATGAGAGACCATATGATACACCATGGAACCTGAATTAAATAATTGATATGATAAAAAAGAGGGAAACTAATGCACTTCCCGTCACTAGTAAAGTGTGAAATTGTCATGAATAATAATGAGAGGCAGGTATCCTCCTGTGTAGTAGAAGAACAAATCCATAGTTGTACACCCCAACATATCTATGAGAGTAGGCAAGTTGACTCTCTACTTCAACTGCATGGGGGACATCAGGGAGTTGGAGAAAATCCTCCCCTCTTTTGGATAGGCCAGTGATAAAATATATT
Source organism: Pinus taeda (assembly GCA_000404065.3). Classification (NCBI taxonomy): domain Eukaryota; kingdom Viridiplantae; phylum Streptophyta; class Pinopsida; order Pinales; family Pinaceae; genus Pinus; species Pinus taeda. Next base: position 37,631 of record APFE030743811.1, read on the forward strand.
TCCTTGTTAGAGGCCTATACCTCACCTCATGACTCACATGGAAACCTTGATCGTGGACACTCCACCGACTGATGAGATGTGCCAACAAGATAGAGTGCGGCTTCAGGGATGTTGCCTCATCATAGTAATTAAGGAGGCATATATTCCTTAAGAGTTCTTGGGTAGTTGCATTAATATGGTGAGGGTATAAATCTCTCTCACTCTCTGACCTACCATGGTTGGAACATGTTGTATTGGTCCCTCTACTGAAAATTTTGCTATATGATTGACATATAAAATACATCATCCTCATACATCAAATACAATTTTGTTTTTATTAAATGAAAAATGTATCTATAAATATGTACACATAACTTTCAATTTAAAAAAAGACCAACAGTGCACCCAGAAATAGTAACGCACCATATCTAGTGTGCTATAAAATACAACCACACCAAACATAGTTCGTAGAAACATATGACACACCATTTTTGATTCACATATATAAATTATCATCAACATACATCTCACTTATGCAGCGATGTGCAAGTATAACCTTTTTGCATTGGTACGAAATGTTGAAGTTATTGAACGCACCGAGCTATATTTTATAATATTATTTTTGTGGTACACTTGAGCATATAAAAACACCGTTCATAACCTACAAATTTACACAACGATGTCCACTTTATAGCTTTTCCTAGTGCATTTTCTTTTACGAAATGAACCGAAACAATAGTGGTGTGTTAGGATTACACACCAAATTTGGTGCACCCTATAAAATGCTATTTATGTAAGACAAATAAATCGAGCACATAGCGCATATTTTTTTTTTAAACAATAGATTTTTTGAGCCAGTTTACAATTATGATCTACTGAAAAAATTAAATAAGGGAGAAGCATAGACATTACCTAGACATTTTCTTGTCAGGGAGACATTGTTAACACGTAATTGAATCACCATTATTTCATAAAATTGAAAAGCCACACACTGATCACGGCACAGAAGGATGGTGAGCAAGAGAAGCATCGACGACAGAGAATTTGTGTGAGGAAAAAGTGGCACCAATTCTTCATAGCTCTATAACACTGTAGATGGTAAAAATGAAATTGACAGCGAAGAGATTTTATTTTTATTTTTTATTTAACCCTGTTCTGATGCAATATTATAACAACATTGTGCATGAGAATTCCAAAAGCATCACCTTTTTTTTTTAAATTAAAAAACCTATAGCAGTGCTTTTGTTAAGACACCTTAGGGAATTCTAGTACATTTACCACACATGCGCTTTATTTCAATATATAGAACCACATTTAAAAAAAAAATTAAAAACCACCTAGTGGTGCTCTTTGGAAGACACACCAAGGCATTTCAATACATCAATTACACCTATGCTTCATTGGAATATAGCACTGCACTTTTTTTAAAATTGAAAACTATATTAGTGCACCTTATAAGTATGCACAAGGGTGTTTTATTTCAAGAATAATACCGATGTTGCGTGTGTATATAGCACTTCGAATTTTTAGAAGTTAACTTTTTTCCGATGCTATCTAATATTCAAGCAAGGATGTGTTTTTGTATTTACCGCACCAATTTTTTTATTTATAAATATAAATCTATGATGGTGCACCATGTTCTATTGGACGGTAAATAAATCTACGATGGTGCACCATTTTCTATGCAGTACTGATGCTTGTATGGATAGTAAGGCATCAATGAATGTATATATTATAAATTCACTATAAAGAAAAACATCCACTAAAATATCCGCCCACTCACCTCTGCTACAAACTTATTTTTGGCTATATTTATAGGGGCTTCCATGAAAACCTCCACTAGAAGGTATTTTTCTTGTAGTGAGAGGAAATGGGCATGGATAGCATAGGAAAAAATATGGAATGAACAAGAAATTTTAGGCATGGGTATCAAATATCCTACAATCATAAGAAAATATTTAGTTTCCAAAACGAAATGGTGATGGATGAAATCACCAACTAAGCTCTAGGATAGCCTCTGGATATCAAAAAGTGCCACCAATTTCTCATCTCAAGGTTTAATCTATACCAAAGGTGACCATCTAGGATCATTTATTTGGAGGAATTGAAGGAGAAACGAAGGTTTTATTTTCGAGCATTCATTCTAGGAAATACAAAATGGATAATTAACACAGTTTTGGGAGGATGTATGAGAATAGGAACCATCCTTCGTAGGGTGACCTATCCTAGTAAATCAAAATAATTTAACATGAAGTGGGTGGACCGAATATGTATCATTACTAATAACCCCCTATAAATTAACCTCATTGAAGTATAGGATATGGACATGATGGGAGTATTAGTTAATTGTTTGGAAATGGAAAGGATATAATCCTTGAGATAGATAAGGCTTAGGGAGGGACATGACATACTGAGTTAGGGAGATTAAGAACATGGTAACTTTAAGGTCAAACATACTTATGAGTTAAAAATGGGATATGACATAGAGGATAAATAGGAAATTTGGAGAAAAATTTTGAACCTCATGTTTGGCCTATAATATCCTCCTTTCTATCGCTACTTGGTAACAAAAAAATCCTTACATGGAATTGTCTTCTCAAAAAAGGATATTAAATTACCTTAATATAATTAACATGTAGAACTAAATGGGAGTCTAAAAATCACTTATTTGATTATTGTTAGGTCTCCTATTGATTCTGGATAGGGGGTAAATCTAGTATATGTCTATTGGTAGAAAAATAGGTGACATAAATAAAACAATTGAAGGTTTGAAAGGTGAACAATTCCACAACACCATCTTAAACAACCTCTTGAACTCACTTCAACATTTTCTTATCTAGAATACATGGAAAATATAAACTAGATTATTTTTTAAAAATAAATCCTAGACCATGAAGGAGATATATGGATTAATATAGATGAATCTATGGGAACTAAGAATGCAAATGGTTACTAGGAAAATGGGACAAAGTTAAAAATATTCTTGAATTGGTAGCTAGAAGAAATTACATTGTTACTAGATCCTTTAAGAGAACCTACTAACTCGATCCCCAAAGGAAAGGTGGACATGATATATCTAGGAATTTCTCACACTCAAAGTTGATTGGAATCCAAAGAAAATCCAAGAATATATGGAGAATCATGAGTATTCATAGATGAAAATGGCAATATAAAAACCCTTTTCTCTATAATATTATGGAGTAATTCCAATAATGGTGCAGAACTTGCCACTCTCAAAAATTTTATCTTCATAGCTAAGGATCAATGTTGAAAGAAATTGATAATTCTATGAGACTTTCAACTCGACATCTTTGCATTTGGAAAAATTATGAACGGTGTTAATTGAAAGATTTAATATTATATAATTGGAGACTCTTATTAGATTTAGCATAGATGGCTGAGATGGAGAAATATTTGTAGGTGATTATTGCTTCTATTGTGAAGGGAAAGGTAATGTCCTAGTGAATAAACTGAAAATTGAGTTGGTCACCTAATCAAATATTTTTGGCATCATGGTTGCTGGATTCAACTATGGTCTCAATTATTGATTTCATTTGATGAAAAGGTCATGTAAAGACCTATGGTGTAATAATATGTCTCTTTCTATCATATTCTATTATGAATGAGTCCTTTTGGACATATGATGTAATTTGTACCCCCATTATGCATGGCAAGGATGATGTAATAGCTGAAATTTTTAGTCATGTATGAACATCTGATGTATCCCCACTTGGTTGAGTAACTGATGTATGTATGAGTCATTGGTGATAGGAAGGTCATACTCACATAGGTGAGTTATAGAGTCATGTTATTCTTTTGAAAAATATTTCTGTAGACTATGCATGTGCTCAAGGGGAGCATAAACAATATAGTGCATCAAAGCATGTACTATGGGGGAGAATATCTTAGTCTGCCCTTTGCCCTTCATGTCAAAGGGGGAGAGTATCTTGGTGTTTCTTGATATATCTAATAGGTTCTACAACTTGACATGATCAACACCAATATGGTTGTCATCAAGTCCAAAGGGGGAGGTTGTTGGCATCAAGGTACATATGTTGTCCTTGATGACAACCCACGTGTTGGGCAGTTCAGAGATCATAATGTGATGGATGATGGAAATTCACATTGTAACAAGTCTATTCAGAGGTAACATAGTAATAGCAGAAAAGAACAAGATGATGAGACAAAGGATTACATTTCAGAATCAAGAATTTCAGGAAAGAGAATGCTTTAAGTTTTATACACTGGTGAACCTAGTCCAAGTCACGTTTACACATAGGTACACATGATAAAAGGCATGTATATGTATGCACATAGTTTCACAGAAGAAAAAGAATGTACAAGATGGAAAATTATGGTTAAAGAATACCAACAGTCCATACCATGGTATTAGCCCACAACATTGAGTGGAATAACGGTTAATTGATCCCGTTTAAGAATACCATAGGTTCTAAGTGTTTTTTTGGTCCATGGTATTGAAAAAGGGTCTATTATATAAGGAGGAGAAGATCAAAGGGATACGTGTGCAAGTGAAATGTTTTTTCATGAATACTTCTATCTGAAGTATATTTTGTGTTGTAAGGGATATGGTTATAATATAGATCTGAAACATCATATGCACCCTTGGATACAATGTTGGATCACGATCATGAGACCTGAAATGACTTATCATTGTATGATATGATAATGGATAGGCTAGATATAAGTGAAAATGCATGTTTTATATTTTAAATGCTATGATATGGATTTATATGAAGCCTTCAAAAGATGTGAAGTTATAAGTCATTATTTGCAGATCAATACATAGGTTCACCTCACTCAAGGCGGGTATACATGTGGATTCGGCACTTCCAGGTAGTGTATGAAGAGGAAGAGCTTGTTCTTCAGAAATGACTAATCTATGTGTTTAGTGTTGTTGTTTTATTGTTGTTTGTCAATGATGTCTTCTTTAGATCTGAATTTAAAAGGGGATTGAATCTTGCTGAATGATTGATTGAATCAGAAGGGTGATCTTTTCTTCTATTTGTTTATAACTCTATAATATAATAGTAGATCTTGAGAATGTCTTTGGTTAGTACAATTTTTGGTTTAGAAGTTTTATGATTCAGTGTCCTTATAGGTATAAGCAGGTTGGGTTACAGAAAGTAGTGTATACATATAGTTTATTCTCATTGAAGTAGTGTATGCATTTTGACATATGACTTTTGAGGCTGCAGTTGGTTCTCATTGTTGTTGCAGTGTTCTGGGTTCAGCTTTGTGTTCTGGTGATAGTGATGTGACTGTTCAGATTGATTGATTATGTTTTTATTTAGAGTTGACAAGGTTCAATGATTGGTTGATGTAGTTGTATTTGATGGTTGCATTGGATTGGTGATTGATTTTGTGATTCAATGTTACTAATGGGTCTAGTATGAAGATTTGATGAAACATGGCCTACATATTGTGTACTAGGAGTATGTAATCTAAAAATTTATGAAGCATGATCCCTGGAGAAAGAGTGAACGTGATATAATTCTATAGGCCAACACCTATGAATTGGTAATCATATCATCCAGTATAAGATCTAGGGGGTTGGAGCACCCTTCCACTAGAAGCTACAAAATGAGTGAAGATTGTATCCTTCAGAAGGTAGATGTTTCGGTACTAGAAAAATTCTACATGAGTAGAAAACTTGTAAAAACATTTATTAATAAGAATATTGAAGACTAAGATGACAACATCATCGTTTTTTCCCACATTGGGTTTCCACCTGAAAAATATCGGTGTTCATGTGTGCTACTTATGTGTGTTGATTATGTTCTTACTGCATCTGTTTAGTTCTTACTAAATGCATCACACTCAGATTTAAGTTCACCAAGAAATGAATTAGCCATTTCCTAAATTTATTATCTACACGCTAGTTTCATTCATTGTAGTCATGGGCATATGCTGTTTGGTTCCTATAAAATCATGTATATAGTTTGAAAAGGAAAACTATTATTGTGAAATTTTAAATACAGATTCACGCCCCCAACCCCCACTCTGAGTATTTTTCCCAAGAAATATCTCAAATGTTTAAATCAAATTGAAGGATGTCTCCCAATATCTTAGATAAGATTGTAAGAACTTACAACTTAAAAAAAAATACCTAGATGGGATAATGGAAGGTGGGGAAGATGAATGATGGAGAGGTCAACCACTTGGATCTATTGTAGATGGGAAGGGTAGTGACCAATATTATGTGTCATGTTTCTACCTACATGTTGATAGAAAAATGAAATTATAATTTAGCAAGTATGGGGTTAATTAATAGGGATAACAATGTAATGAAAATATGACGAGAGTTGTTAAGTTTTCTCCAATGGAATTTAATTAGATGTGATAGTTGGGGGGTCAAAAACATAGGACTAAAAGTAACATGGTATAAATTTGTGAAACTATTCTAATTTCATCTTGGTGTAATCCAACTTGAATAGTAGGGATGAGAGCCATATTAGGTACACATGAGAATAATATATCATATGAAATTTTTCTCAATAAAGGAATACCACTCCTAAGTATTATGGCTACAATATCAAGGATAAATTTTCTTGGATCACTGATAGGTTGTTGGTTTGGTTCATGGTTTGACTCCAATTATACATAGTTTTATTATAGTTCGCTAGTTTTAGAGGCTACTCTTTCTCAAGCCGCTATGCCTCGAAATATTTTTGTCAGAGGAACCACCTATTTTCCCATGCTCCTATTGCAATTTGTTAATAGTGATATTGATAAGGGAATTTCAAGAAGAATTTCATAGGAATGTCTCTAAGGTCTTTGTTGGAGGGTGGTTCCATTGTCTACAATCATTAATTGGTTAAGGAGCTGCGATGTATGGTGGAGGAGCTAGGGTTTGGAGCTGCACGAGGTTCAGGGTTGGGGGCCTAGGGCTCTATAGGTGGAGGGTGAGGGGTCTGTGTGTAGGATAGGGAGGCGTATAGGAACAGGGACCAGGGCAGCCGTGGGATGGCAAGTGGCTTTTGGAGAGAGCGGACGAGGATAGCTGGAGGGTCTGTCGTTGGAAACTTTTGGGAATAAGAAAATCGTCTGATGCTTTCCTTCAGATATTGGTAACCAGAGAATTTACGAGGTTAGGAAACTTGTTAAGCTACGCTACCACCTCTCCTCTGTAGCATACGACTGTTAACAACACGGTGAGAGGAAGCAGGAAAAGGCAATGTTCACTTTGGGGATCTCAATAGTTATCAGGCTTAAAACAGTTAAAAAAATAGTCAAACCCCACGATGTCATCGATTTAGATCCCGAATCTGAAGATATTTTATCAGTTTGGGGCTTGGAGGTTAGTGATCAAAACACAAAAAAATATATTCATCCAGCTGGATGATCTAGTAAGGAGAAAGCAAGCTCAGAGTTGACCTGGAAGCAAAAGAAAACCCTAGGGTTGTTGGAGGAGTGTTTAGGGCTGGTGTTTCTAAGTGGTCAGAAAGGTTCATCTCTTTTTCTTAACTAAGGGGCAGTGTTTTAGTTGGTTGTGCCACAGGAAACAGAGGAAGTGAATTTCCCTCATTTAAGTTCTGATATTCCACATCCTCTTAGTCAATTTTACTCTTAGGGGCTTGAGGACATAATTATTAGTTGTGGGGTGGGGAATCTAGAGAAGACAAGACCAGGGTTTGGGCCAGAGGTATATTTAGAGTTTTCTAAGGCGGAACAAACATTGGCTTCAGGGAAGGAGCAAAAATTTCAGGGTCCAAGAAAACCCAACAAGCATAATCATTTATCTTGGGTCACTGATTCAGGGTTTGAAGGGGGATCAAGTTTAAGGGATAAATCTGCAGCACTCAGAAGGGTTCTTGGTCAAGGGGGAAAGGAAGGAAGAGTAGTAATATCAGCAGCTATAAAGGAAGGGATCGATAATGAGATAGCAGAAGGAAGGCAGGGAGGAGGAGGACGAATTATTGTAGTAGGGAGGAGTGCCAGCACACTATAGGAAGGCTTAGCAAATGTTGAAACAACTATTATCACTCAGAATTTTCTCAAGGTTAAAGAAACAAATTTATGAGGTAACCACAAACCAATCTTTTAAGTATATATCTTAGCCAATCTACACTCAAAGAGGGCTCTCTCTTTACGATTTAGTGTTGTTTTGATATGATATTAGCCTAGTTATTAATGCTTAATGAATTTTTTTTATTTGTTTGGTGGAATTAAGGGAACAGATGGGCAGAGTAGATAATTAGGCCATTGGGCTATGGAGTCAAGTAGGAAAGGTTTATCAGGATTTGATTAATCACCGAGGTAAGAGTTCACAAGGCAAGCTAGCACAACAAGGACAGATCTGAAAGTCTTAATGGATGGAAATCTTAACCAGGGCCAAAGGAAACGAAGAATATTTAGCAGAGGTTAAGATGAAGAAGGGAGGTTTGGCAAGTAGTAAGGGCAATTAAGAATCTTGTACTAGGGGCCAATAGAGGGAATGAATTACATATGTAAGAGAGCAACTAAGAATTCCCAAACTTAAGCAATTTAGTAGAAAACATTAAATATGCAAACAATTAAAAGAGAGAGAACTTAAGCTAATTATGATGATATTAATCCTTGTTTCATTTTAAGAATTATAAGAAACACATGATATTTCATAACATAAAGGAAAACAATAATCAAACTCAGAGAAATGATACTTATTGTTTCCCACAGTGCACATGAATCAAGTGAAATTTCTTCGGCTTTATTTAATCCAGTAAACCAGTCCAAACCTTCATTAAAATAGGTCCTTTTGATCAAAATGAAAGTCTAAAAAAATGATTTTTATTCCACACAAAATACTTCAAATGAAGAAGTATTTATACTAATTCTAAACTGAAATATTTTGAAGAAATATCAAGGTTGGTTTTAGAAATCTCAAACTATTTTAAATTAATAGAACTTAAATAAATGACATTAAAAAATAATGCATCTATTTGGCACTATTTTTCTAGATTTATGGTGACAAATAAGAGAAATTAGAATTTTATAGCAACTCATAAGGTATGATGGGGCATCCCAGTCAGTAACTACATCCTTTCTGTGTGCATTCTACCTAGAAATTCTGCAAACTTAGGGTCCAATGATATGCTTGTACATCTCAATCTGAGCTAGATATGTAAAAAGTGAAATAGCTTATTGTATATACAAATAAGTTTGAGATAAACCTCTCTCAGTTTAGCAAACTTCAGCTCCAACTGTTCACAATATTCTCTAACAAAAGATGTCAAAAACAGAACTTTGCACAAACTGAAAAATAGGTTGTGAAGACATGCACCTATCTCACTTTTGGTAATACCTGTGTAACAAGTGAGATATTTTTTTATAGATTGGCCTGTTAGGAACAACAGCCTCCTCCATCTTTTCAAAATACCTCTTTGATTGGCCACAATAGTCTCTGTAAAACTATGACTTAAACAAGAAATTTCTAAAGAATGTACCATTTCTGCTCTGATTTCATCTTTTAACCTCAAATTTTTTTAAACTTTTTTTCACTTTTACTTTGGAGAAACTTCATTGTTGGTGGTGAAAGTGTTTTCATCTCTGTTTAACCCTTACTGCATCCAAGTTTACCTTTATTGTTTTATTTTTACTGTTCTGTTTTTTCATCTATCTTCCCTTTGACATGAATCTGTATGCTCTGTAATTGTCTTCCCTACTATTTATCTTCATGCTATCTAATTTACTTGACTCGGTCTTCAATCTGATACTCTTTAACCCTAATACACTTTGACTGTTCTTTATTGTGTCCTTTTACCTTCACTATATATTTTAGGTTTTTACAGTCTATTTCAATAGTAAATCATTTTATTTTTGTGTATATTAGCATCAGGTAGTGGATATAGGTTAAGTACATGCATATTGTATTCATCTGCCTTATAAGCGTATTATCTGTTTTCTAGCTCTATTTTGACTTTCGATGCTCTGTGTAGTTTTCTTCTTCTCTATTTCCTTGTACAATTGTGTTCATCCTCTGAGCACAAGTTCTAAATGAGGTTTCTATTGATTCTTGGAATAAACCAGTTTTGTGACTAGTATCAAAACTGTTTATCCAAGATCTGATCTTAGTTTGATAACCTAAAAAAATTCAATATTATTTAAGAGAATACAAGCTTTCATGAAGGGCGCTTCATGGCTCTCTGGCATAGGGATGACAGTGAAAGGGGTCGTAATAGAGTTTTCGATGAAAAACAAATGGTGAAATTGTGTTGTAGAGGTTCAAGAAGGCACTGGGGTGTTTCATAGGTTTACACAGTCGAACGGGCGAAAACCATGAAAACACAAGTTTTCACGTTATAAGGTTTAATGGGTAGAATTTCAAAATATGGCACGAAAGTCACTTAAATGAATGAACAGGAAGTTTATCAAAATGGCTAGGAAGCGGTATTGAAAGGGCCATTGCACTGCTTATGAGTCATGGGCAATTTTGAAGGGAGGCCACCCGATTCCATTCATCGGGCACCACATAGCAGCAGGGTGAATAGTGAAACCACTCACATAGGGCAGGTAAAGGTCGGCCATTGGGGGCCACTCGATATGTGTGTCAACCGTTGGATCAAAAGGGGTTAGATCGTACAGTAATCAGGGTGATGATTTGGTGTGAGGTTTAATGGAGGGGCCCGACGATATTTTAATGCTCGAAGGGATTAATTAATTGTTGTTTAGGGAAGCTTAATGACGTTGGGAGTGATTTTATTGTTATGGACAGATTATTAATTAATCACTGATTGATTAATTAGTTTCTTTTATTTCGGAGGTGGGTCATGTTTATTAATTAGTCGCTGATCGATTTAATTAATCCCATTAATAAATTTATTAATAAGGCTTATGTTTCAAACCATTGGGCAGGATATTTATCATATGGGTTAAATAAATAATACGGGAATGGTTTATTTTTGGAAGTTAAATAAATATAACGGAAATTAAAGTTAATATGAAATGGAGGTGGAAAGACAATTGCGCTAAGTATAATGTATTGACATTCATTTATATATCCACATTTACACATTATAACTTAGGCTAAATGATTTTTTGTGTGTTTTCTGTGAAAAAAGGGGTTTTGTATTGGGATAATTACTTTCCCTAGGCAAATAGTGATTTTACCTTAGGAAAAGGGTGTTTTTAGGGAAATGAATGAATGATGGAGTGGGTGAATGTTGATAAGGTGGTTTTAGTACTTAGACCTTATAAGTTATTGGGCTGAGGATCTGATCCCTCTAGAAGTTAGAGAAATTCTCTAAGCCCCTTTAACTTAATATTTTAGGTACTTTAAGGCTTTCCTTGGAAATTAGTTAAGTGAAAAACGTAATGAATGAGGGACGTTAATCAATTTGACTTTGTGAACCTTGATGCATGCTTGATTTTCACCCATACTTAGAACTTTTGATGATGAAAGTGAATATTATGCTCTTATATGACAATCATCACAAGAACTTTTGATGATGAAAGTGAATATTATGCTCTTATATGACAATTATCACAATTTTGCAACCATTCAACTACTTACCCACCTACTCATCCTACCATTTTTACTTCTCTTTATTAGGGTGCACTTAAACTCGCAAACCCTTATCAACACCTTTTTCTTTTCTTTTTCAATAGAAATCTATCTAAATCTATCCTTATTACATCCAAGGGCTCAGGTTAACCAGTTGAGCTCCTTTTATTCACTCTACGTATCTAATTATTTGCCAAGATTACATTGTTTGGTTAGATATTTATTCTCTACCTATCAACATGAAATTCAAAATATGGAATAACCAAGATTAAACTGTTTGATTACCATGGATTGTGGCATGAATAACAAGTTGCACACAATCATTATTATGCATAAAAGTAAATGGTAGTGGCATTTGGGCTTGCATACTTTCCAGGTCTTTTCTTTTTGGGGTTCATTTTCATTTTTTTGACCTTTTGCCTTTTTTTTCCCTTTGATTTTTCTTTTAGGGCATACCCTCTTTACATTTTTTTATTTTTTTTGAATTTTTGAATATGAAAAACATTTGGAGAAAGGAAAGGTATGTACATGTTATAGAGATAAACTAAGTCAATCATAAATTATGACTTCTATTAGTATAGGAACCTAACAGTGGCTTCACTTGGGGATTACATTTCCTTTTGAAATGTCAAGAACACTGTCGCCTAGTAGCCTGATCCATTGTTCCAATCCCACACATGTGTATGCTCTTTTGTATAATCTTTGTGATTGAAAATCTTGAACTGAAATTGTAGCCTTTTCTGCAAACTGAAATCTGATCTAACATAAAGTTGATGTTGAAAACTAACTTTATTCAAATTGAAATCCTACCTGCTTATTCTAATCAGATTTTTGACTACTGGTAAGGTAAAATGAAACGACCAATGCAACCACTCAAGCATCATATACATTGATACCTTTTGTTTCTTGTGCTTGTTGTTGGTTACGATTGACATCTAGAAATCAATTATAACTTTGTTAACCTTAGAGAAGATAAAGAAATTCCTGATTTCCTTTGTTGACTGTAGAAACTGTACAAAAGGATCTTGTTAAATATATACACTATTGTTGAACTAATTCAAACAACTGCACATCTATTGTGTATGGCATGCATGCCATGAAACTGAAATAATACCTTCATCTTTATCACCCTGCATGTTTTCAAATGAGCTTTGTGATGATGTTTCTTCTAAAAATGGCAAGAAAACTAGTTGCCTAGCCAAGTATGTATCAATACCTTTTTCAAGGTCACAGTTAGCTAATGTAGAAGGACTTTGACTACAAATTCCATCCAACACATTAGCTGTTGGATCATGAAAGACTTGAAGAGACTGTTGCCATCTATTTTATATTGGTTCCAATGAAACTACATGATTTTCTAACAACTACTGATCCCTTTTTACATATAGATTATGCAAATTTCCTTTCAAAAACTGAGCTGACTGATAACACAATGGTAGGGAATCATCTTGGATAGTTTGACCATATGTTCCATCTTCCAAGTCTTCTTTTGCAACCTGACATTCAATAGCATTTCGGGGCTGGAAATCTAGATATGAGAAGTCTTGAACAAGGATTTTATTGCCCTCTAGATGGTCAATATCAAAACTTGTTGACATTTCATTTCTAACTGCATGAAAGTTTTCTCTAATAAACTGAAATGAAGCAAAACGTAATGGCAAAGTTCTTTCACTGATTTCAAAATTTTCTGCACTTTCCTCCTCATTCTTGTAGCTGAAATGATCAAGTTGATCACTATTTTCAACCTGTTAAACCTGGACTTCCTTATTCCCCAAACTAACTTCTTATTCCTCTGCAAGGTGAATTTGGATTTGAGGAACATAATCATTATTATAGTTATCAAGCTTAGGCACATCATCATAACAAGTAATGTCACCAACTTTACATATTAGATCAACAAATTGCCTCTCCACATATGGTTCTATAACTCTATCTTCAGATTTATGGTTGTTGGAATTAATAGGAATTTGTTTATGGCTATCATCCTCTTCTTTTTGCGAAACAAATGTGTCATGGTTATTTTGAACAAAGAGTTCATCTTTCATGGTGATCTTCTGTATCCTCTCCACTGTCTTCTTTACCAAATTGTTGAGTTTTACCTCTTCTTTTTCTTTTAACTTTTCTCTTCTAATTTGCAGATTAACTTCTACATCTACTACCATGTTCTGCATATGTTCCAGTGTTGAGGGGTTTCTTTCTCTTAGCTGAAATTCTAGCTCTGGATCAAATGCTTTTGGGTAATGCAAAAGAGTTGAACGAGGGTGAGGTCTTATATTTGATGGCATTGCATAATCGATTTGATTAAATATATCTGAAAATTGTTGTATTGTTTCATCTAGATATCTCTTTACCTAATTATATTCTTCTATGATTACAAGAAGATTGACTTTGATTATCCATCTATTAAGGAAGAGTTTGAGAAATTGTTGAAGATTTTATATGCTTGCTTCAGGCAGGGTTTTGAACCAACTCTTGACTTTGTCTTGCAAAGAAAGAGCAAAAACCCTAATATTGACATCCTCTTCATCTTCTTCAAATAAGTTAAGATAATCCTTAAAATCTTGAATATTTTTTTGGGCAGTGATACCATTCTCTCCATCAAACCTAGGGAAATACTTGTGATAATCATTAGGAGAAGCTTCGAGTGTAGCAAGTAACACAAGGGGCTTATGTCTATCAGGAACATTACAAGGTACAAGAACATGTACAAGGATTGTATGATTAGTCTTGATCATTTCAAATTCTTTGATTGGAATATGATCTTCATTAGATTCAGAAGAAAGTTGTTCAAATATGTAAGGAGACTTTTTATCTACGACTTTTAAAGGAAAATAATAAAAAATTAATCTAAATTCTTCTCTAAAATAAATATACATTGAAAACAATTATCAATTACAAAGAATATAATGACTTGGATAAAAATCCAAGTTAAAAGTCTAATCTTATCATATTGTTCTTTCAGGTTCATTCCTCCAGTGCAGTCTTGATTGTGGAATTGATTTGGAGTCACCAGGTGGATAATTTTAACCTTTGTGTGTCTGATCACTGTTCACCATCATAGATCAGATCGAAACCTGTAAAACAATTCTGAAGAAAATGTTAGTTCTCCCCAGTGGAGTCGCCACTATGTTATCACTGAGAATTTTCTCAAGGTTAAAGAAAGAAATTTCTGAGGTAAGAACAAATCAATCTTTTAAGTATAGATCCTAGCCAATATACACTCAGAGAGGGCTCTCTCTTTATGATTTAGAATTGTTTTGAGATGATATTAGGCTAGTTATTAATGCTTAATGAATTTGTTTTGATTTGTTTGGGGGAATTAAGGGAAGGGTTTATTTTTGGGAGTTAAGTAAATATAACGGAAATTAAAGTTACTATGAAATGGAGGCGGAAAGACAACTGCACTAAGTATAAAAAAAGGTGTTTTGTATGGGGATAATTACTTTCCCTAGGCAAATAGTGATTTTACCTTAGGAAAAGGGGTTTTTTAGGGAAATGAACGAATGATGGATGGGGTGAATGTTGGTAAGCAGGTTTTAATACTTACACTTTATAAGTTATTGGGCCGAGGGTCTGGTCCCTCCAGAAGTTAGAGAAATTCTCTGAGCCCCTTTAACTTAAGATTTTAGGTACTTTAAGACTTTCCTTGGAAATTAGTTAAGTGAAAAATGTAATGAATGAGGGAGGTTAATCAATCTGACTTTCTGAACTTTGGTGCATGCTTGATTTTCACCCATACTTAGAACTTTTAATGATGAAAGTGAATATTAACGAGTCCTATACTGTTTATTTTTTACAAGTATAGTAAAGGGGTAACTCGATGTTGTTTTCATGTTTAAAGTGTTTGAAATAGACAAAAAAAGGAAACTCATTCAACTCTTTTACCGTAAAATTTTAATGAGCTCGAAGAAAGTAAAGTTCTGTGTTTTTTAATTTTACGGAGTCAGGAGAGAAACATAAGTAAAATCCACAATGTTCTTTTTCATAAATTTAGCCCCTCAAGCTTGAAAAAGGATAAAATAATGTAGGAGAGAACTATATTTACCATAATAAGTTAATGTATAACGTTTTCATAAATAGTCCACTTCAACTTGTAAACAGCGTGAACTTACACTGATTGTATGGTTGTTCATTTACTTTTACGAGTTCAAACAATCAAGTGCTCAACAAAATTTTCATGTTTTGAGAATCTGAAAAGGGCATGAAAGAGGACTCTATCTTTTCACTTTTTTGTAAGTTTTAACAAGTTAAAAAAAGTGATAAAAATGTACTCGTATTACTGACTTTCAATTTAATTACCAAGAAGGAAAAGATGGAAAGAACGCGACATTCTCATGTGAATTTTACGAGCATGAAAATATAACAAAATAAGATTGGGATTTTCATGAATTTTAATGAGTCTTGAAAATAATAACTAAAATAGACTTGAGGTAAGTTTCATTTTGACACAAGCTTGAAACAAAGAAAAATTATGCTTGATAGTGGTTTCATTTTTACACAAGCTTAAAATAGATAAAACTATTCTTAATAGTGGTTTTCATGCCCCCAACATAAGGATTGCAAGGGTATATGCCCCCCCAAAATTTATTTAATTCACCTAAGTGGACTATAAGTTACTAATAGGTGGATGAAATTAAGGCTTGTTTATGAGATCAAATGAGAGACTTGAATTATCACTTACTAGATGTAGTTAAAGACTCAAGTCAAATAGGGAAGGATTTATTTCATTTTCTAATTAGAATTCCACATGAAAATAACTCTTATCATGATAGCTTTTTCATTTTTTAACAAGGTTGACATGTGAAAAGAACTATCCTCAAGGAGTTGTTTCATTTTTTAATGAGGTTGACGCAGTAAAAGAAACATCCTCATATAATTGATTCACGACTTCCATATGGAAGAAGCACACTTCAAGGGACACCGCTTGAGCATCGCTTCCATTAGGTCTTCATCATATGGAAGAGCAGTTCCTTGGAAGGAGCACACGTCAAGGCGATCAATAGGGAGAAGAAAAAAGGTCAGTTAGCAAATCTAAGTCAAAAGAGGTTGAGCAGACACTGAGATGCTAACTTGCATTGATAACTGAAAACATTGGACAAGTTGCCACATAATTAACCCATGATAGGTTAGTTGACACTTCCATATAAAGAACATTCAAGGTTGTCATATGACTAGTAGTCGAAGCATGATCAGCGCATGGAATATGATTAACCATCACAATGTTTCCATTGTGAAGGAATGACATCACACGAAATAGTGTTGATAAAACAAATTTGATGGCATAAACATAGTCTGGCCCAAGGACAAAATTAAAATCCAAGGGACCTTAGGCTACCATAAGATTGATACAAAGAGTTTTACCTTCTAAAGTAATATGTAACTTAGGAAGGATCCCTAAATTTTCACTAAAAATTCTATTAAAAGTAAACATATCTTGTATAATAGGCACAAACTTAGGAGAACCCAAAGCTTGCCAAGCAGTCAAGGATAAAATACTAACGGAAGCACCTCCATCTACATTTGTGTGACGCACATTATTGCAAGAATCCTTCACAATGATTTGGAAATTGGTGGAGGAAGGAAGATGAGGTTCTATCAGTCTACTCCAATCAAAATAAATAGTGTGATTACTTGGACAGGGTTCAAAAGAAATAGATGAAATCCTTCCATGTGAGGAAGAATATGAGGTAACATGAAGAACATGAAAAGTATGAAGTTCACTCTCTAAAAGGAGAGTGGAATTGATCAAATATGGAATTGATTCAACCACTTGATCAAAAATGGTCCATCAACCTTAGTGACACATGTTTCAACCACTAATGAAAGACCGAGATTAACTATACTTAGATTTTGATCAACCACTTCATCAACTGACAGTAGGGGGGAAGAAAGTTTGCGATAATTAATTGGATGTTTTTGCTTTGAAACAACAATTTTTTCCCTTTGCATAACCTACAAGAAAACCTAAGTTTAATATTCTTCCCAGGAATTTGAGAATCACAGGTTGATGGATCAATAGTAAGTTGATGACAATTATTTGATCATATTTCCAAAACTTTAGGAATACTAGGACAATTGATAAGGAAGTGGTCACTGTTACAAAGCCTGCAAGGGTATTTTGACTTATGATGCATTGTAGAAGTTCCCTCAACATTACCAACACTTACGACCATGGTTGGTTGGTTAACTACTTTCTTATCTTGCTTCTTCTTCTTCTTCCCTTTCTTCTTTTTCTTAGTCACTTGGTTACTAGTATGAAGTATTTTACTAAGCGAATAAGAAGAAAGGGAGGATGACATGCGGGATGAAGAAGGTAAAGCATCAACAGTAGGTTGGTTATGTTGATATGGAGAACTCGGTTGAGGTGGAAAACTCACTTGAGCTAGTACAATTAGAGTATTTGGAATTAAAGAAGTTGAGAACCACCATACAGGTAAACCTATCATGAATCTAGGAAGTGAGAACGTAGCCATATAAGCAAAAATGACATTTGCAAACTCGAGAAAAGGATTAGGATTCCCCTTAAAAGGGAGGTATTTATCAGTAACTCCTCGCATTTCTTTCATTAGATTGAATTGAAATAATTTATTATTATTAAAATTAAACAATATTCAGAATCCACACCTAAGGTCTTGTAAAAGGTAAAAAAACAAGGTAACACATGCTAAAAAAACTATGGATTCAAACCATACAAACTGACTTGTCACAAAGATCAATAATTACTAGTTCGTGATGAAATCCAACATCATAGAGATCAAAGTGAAATGTTTTATATATATGAGCATTTGGAACTAGTTACACTAAAAACCTACTTAATGAAACGATATGGGACAAGTAATGATTTCCCTCTCGAGTAAATATTTCCCTCCAAAAATTCCATGTGAGTCTAACCAATGTCTATTCCAGGTACAACGGGACCTTCCCTCCATCGTCACCTTAGGTGCAGGCTTAGGATTATGGTCACTAAGTTTACCAACTACAACAATCTTATCTAGAGGGACAATCATAAATTAGACGTACATGTAAGGGCAGAGTAAAAAAGCTCAATCCCCTTGAAATCTCCTAAACATGGTTAATTGGAGATTTACCTCTAGGTGACCCCAAGTACCTTTTTACAACATTGTAATACATGAAAATCACTCTATTATAGCCACTGAAGTAGGTATGATAACTTCACCAGATCCGACATGATCTAGTGCTTAGCTCATCTATAATAAGAGCTTCCCAGACCAAAGTTGAAATAATTGGATTTCTTTCCATAATGCAAGATTCTATTGTTTTATATGTGGCTCTGGAAGGTTTACTGATTTTACTATTCAAAATCCCTGCATTTAAGCTATTGTAGGTGGTAAGATCCCTAAAATTATTAAATTCTATTTGATTCTAATTAACATTGTCTTATTAAGTTGTTATTTATTCAAGGGTAAATGGACGTGAAATTGTGGTATTATGACTTGACTGAAAAATCTAATGCATCAAATATGAAATTTGTAATCTCTTTATTTCGATGAATTATATGTAGAGTAAGTAAAGATTTTTTTCTTTAAAATATTAACTCGAGAATGTACAACTCCTAATTTTTCAATGCACTTACAATGCTCTAAGTTGCAAACCACACAATGTAATATATGCACAGTTTGCTGGAAAACTATGCAAATGTAATATATGCACAATGTCCTTATTGAATGATTTAACTTAATGATTCCAAAAATGTAATTATCAAGGAATTACAAACTGAAAAGTAACAAATTATTTTTATCATTCTAGAATGGCAACCATTCTTCATAAAACACACTAATTTTTGCAAAACCTTAATTTGTAATTAAATAAAGAATTTATTCACAAATAAGCAAGATTGATAATGGATTTGGTATATTTGATAGAAAAATATAGGAATGCAGTAATCATGAAGATAACCTATGTCTTTTTGATGAGTCGGCAAATAAGCCAGACAAAACCCTAACCAATTTCACACAAAAAATTATTTCCCAAAAAGGCCTCACAAAGCACTCAAACAAGTTTAGAAAAGGTATGCACAGTTAAAACAAATATGATGACACTTTTAGAAATGAAAAACCAAACTTTGGCTAAGAGAAAACCTTTTTTTTCAAAATTTTCTAGGAACTGCGCAAGTAAGCAGTGTAAACTAGTGTGCATGCTCAACTTACTTAATGCAAAAATTCTGTAGATCTATGCTCTATTTATGAACATAAATCATGCAAGTTTTAGAAATCAAACCAAAAGAAATAAATCAAACCAAATGGATATGAAATATCATAAATTTGCTAAGACTTAGGTCTAGCTAGACAAAGAAGACAAGAAAGCAAAACTAATAAAAGAGAAGAGAAAAGTAATGTTCCCCTGCGGAGTCTCGAATTTGTGAGGTCGATGAATATGTCTTGTTAAAAAGAGAGATCTCCCTAGATCCTAAAGGAAACTAGGAATGCACAGACAATTGAATAACTCTTTCCCTAAGCTCACTTCATTCAAATTGTGAATATAAAATATGGTGAATAAGCCTCTTACCTATTTGCAAAATTCTTGATGAAGATCCTCGCTCTATCTTGATGTATCTTCTCAATGATCGAAAAGACCTGCAACCAAAAACAAAAGAAGGATCAAGGACATATGTAACATAAAAATTCAAAAAAACTTAATCTAATGGTCAATGAGATTAGTAATTGGTATTTCCTTATTGAATATCCAAAGAACTATAAACCATTCATAATTTCAGTAAGACAATGCAATGGAAAAAAATGATTCATTTGTATTAATTCAAGGTCAAATAAGAGTCTTACAAACATTTCCTTGATGTCATGAGGTTCCTCCCAAATGCCTCCAACCCTCTCATTAGATCATAATCTTTAGAATCTCAATCCAACAACATAATCTATCCTCTCGAACCTCCTCGATCCCTCTACCCTCTAGTCATTATATAGGCCAAGAGGAATACCATTCAAATCTAAAAGAGGCGGATGTGATCTCGTAATTGGGGAATTAGGGTTCCATGAGGAAAGTGAATTAGTTCCATCATTTGAGGGGTTTGGCTCAAATTGATATGACCTGCGATATTTCAGTTGGGATATATTCTCCCAACAATGCTTTTACATCTCAATTTTTATTTTTACTTTTCATTGATTCACCTACGCGGTGTATAGTGGAAGATAGAGCACAAATTTTCACTATTCTCAGGGATAAGTACAATGAATAGGCATAAACTTCTAGGAAACGTGCAAAGGTTATGCTTAGCAAGGTATACAAACCATTTTTACCAAAATTGTCATCTTTCTCAATGGGTTTTTGATTGTTTGACCTTTAAGGGAGTTAAATGAAACATGTTCATGGATGGCGAGAAATTGGTTTATATCAGTCAGGTGTCATGGTTACAAAATGATCTGTAACACATTTGTAACATCAATTTCATTATATCCTAGTGTAGTGTTTCTAGGTTAGCCTTTGTCAAATCCATTTTTTTTGTTAGATAGACTTATATTATATTTTTGAAGGTTTTTTTTTTCCTAGAAGATGTGTGCCATTGTCTGTGTTTGTGTGATGGATTTTAAATATGATGTAGTGTATAGGAGGGATTTTCATTTTGTATTGGAATTTTGTAGTGATAACTATATTGCATCGTGATAATTTTTTAGGTATATTCAAGAGGTGAAATTTCCATCGTTCTGAAGTAATTTTCTTATTATCTTAGTTCTATATATTCCACAACGTTGTGCCTAAGGTTTTATTTTGATAAATACTAATTTATGAAGGTTTCTTTTGTGGTTTTGTTGATGATTTCCTTTGTTTTTTTCTAAATAATTTATGGGTGTCTTATGTTGGTCATATTTTCATGCACTACGAGTTACTATATTCGAAAGGTTCTATTATATTTTATTATTTTATATTTAAGGGATGCCTTTTTCATTCTATCCTTTCGATTGTTGTCTAATGTACCTTTTTGTAGTTTTGTCAACTCATTTTCTCATTTGCAAAATTTCAAAAAGGTTTTTTCCTTTATTTAATTATTTCTATCATTTTTATATAGAAATGATATTGTATGCTCCTAAATATCTTGTTTATAATATAATTTTTCTTTGTGTTGTCTCTTTCAAATATTTACAATACAGTTATTTTCCACTTCAATGTTGCAAAGATATACACTCTAGCATATTGTGTGGGAAATTCTTAAACCTGAAAGCCTTTGAACACCTCCATAGAAATATGAACTACTTTTGAGTTCACTACTTCCCAAGAATAATATATTTGGCCATTATTAGATTCACAAATGAGACTACCATACATTAAACTCATATTATAGCTATTAGGAACATTTTAGATGCTCCCCTATATTCATGCTATCTCAACTTTTCTTTAAAATATCATCTCTAGGACTTTAGGCTACTCTCCCCTTGGGAGTTTTACTTCAACACAATCTCTAATTTAATATAAAAATGAGCTTTCCTCCTTTATTTTCTTGAGTAGCTCTTCCTCAGGTCATGATGACTTCAATTTTTCATAGAAGTCACATGTTCTTATTCTTTTTCTGAACTTCTAGGTGGGCTACCTTATGAATTTTGGATCACTTTTGGCTTATTTTTTGGTCAATTTTGAATCATCTCCTCCTTTTGTTTCTATTGATTTAAAGAATAAGGAAAAGTTCAATCTTTAGCTACCTGGCAAAGATTATCACATATATAACATCTTAGGGACCAAGAATGTGGGGAAAAGACTTGTGTCTTCTCATACTATTATCCTCATATGACTTTCCATTAACATTCAATGCACTCATACTCTTCTTTGGATAATGTTTGTAATCAGTAGCCCTATAGAAAAAATCATTGAATGAATAATAATAACTACAAAAATAATTTGTGCACTTGGTATCTAATGATATTCTTGTACGAAAAGACATTTTTTGATTGCTTGTTTGATTGATCTTACACATTTTTTGCATATTTTGTTGATGAACCTTGATATGAGTACTCTTATAGTCTCCTCTATATAGCTTAATATAATGTGTACATTAAAATATAATATATCAATGTATAATTATTCATGTAATTTTTTATGCACATGGGTTTGACCTAGAGTTCAGGAAAAATTGAAAAATCCCTATAGACTTTGGAACTTTTGGAAACACCTAGAAGTATGTGTAGTCTAACCTAAGCCATCTAGGGTGGACTATAGGAACCAGAATGGTTCTGCAATCACAAAGGAGAAGGGAACCTTAGGCTAAAGTTATTCATGTTCAATGAATTATTACCATTATTTAGAATAAATAAATAACATATAGCCCAACCCTCAGAAACTACAAATTAATATAAACATGATTACATTTGAAATAAAGCATAACATAAAAATAGAAAAGACTTTAAAGATTTTCAAAATACATAGAATATGCCAAAAATATATATTTCGATTATCATTGTGAATCTTCCATTACATTCATATCCATCATGGCTCACCATACTAGCAAATCATTAATCATTACAACATGAAACTACATATATATATTTTTATCCATGTATGTCTCGCATATGTCAAAGGTGTGATGTTTGCCACTCGGACTTGATCTATTTATTGTTTTGCATGTGGACGCAAGGCAACCAAAAACTAAGAACTCGTAAATATACATATGGGCTAGTTTATACAAAAATAACAAAATACCTTTGCTTACTTTTCATACAATTACTTCTCTTTGCAATTTCCATGTGCTATCCCTTAGCTAGCCTTCTTGCACATTACCTTCTCACATGATGCTCTTTTGTGTAGATCACCAAAACTTATGACCAACAACACTTCTCTATTAGGCCCCCAACACTCATTGATGGTTTATCCTCGAGGAACTTCGTCTTTCTAACATTCCAATGAGGGAACTCTCTCCTTCATTGTTGTAACAATTTTTTTGAGGTTTTCTTTTTATAATGTAGATTTTCCTTGACATCCTCTATTTTCCGTAGGATTTTTTTTGCTAATTCAACTGTAATGGGGGACATCAAGTTTTCTTCTTCTTCCTAAAATTCCTTTTTAATGATCTCATGTGTGGTCTCAATCTCATTCAATACCTTTAGTGCTTCATCCTACAAGTCATCAATCCTCTGCATCAATTGTTGTTGGTCAACACTCATCTTATTGATATGCTTGCTTAGTTGAACATTCTCTCACATTAAAACTCTAAGCTCATTCATCAGTAATGTGTTTAAGTTTTCCTTCATCTTCTGCACTGAGTCTATTGTGTTGTTTGAATATTCTACAAGACCTCTTTAACTTCTTTCCATTCCATCAACTTGGTCCAAATATGCATACCTTCCTCATAAATATTACTTAATTTTCCCTCCACTCCCTTTATCCACTAAAATTCTAGTGTTTTTACATGTTCCTTATCCCTAATGTTTCTTTATTTTTGTGGAGTGCTTCGCTTTATTTGCAACTCTAAATCCACTACTTTATCCTTCAAACTAAATGACCTCACAAATTCTCATTAATTTCCTCATTGTTGGTATATCCACCTAAATTGGGGCCTCTACGAGGTTGTTGTAGAATTCCTCTAATAATTTTCGTAATTTTTATTCTCCCTTCACTACATGGCCTTTTAGTTATATCCTTTCTACCTGTAGCACCACGTGGGATGTTTCTAATTGTGCCAACTCTACTATTATTATGCTTGTGCAAAAATACAGTTCTTGCATGACACTCGATTGTAGTTTATGTAAACTATTTAGTGATAGTTGAGATAGGACCAGTTGCATTCGTTTGAATCCTTATGTGCATTTATCCATTCCTATAGTTGGAAACTCCATTGCCTTTAGAAATATTTCCGATGCATAATTATCTCCTAGTGTCGATGATAGTTGGGACTACATTGTTCTTACCTCAATTATTGTGCATGTACTCTATGCCTCTATATAATTAGTACATGTTAGGTGTACTACGAATATTCTACTAGATTCCAAAAGCTATTATAGTTGCTCCAACTTCTCCTACATCCTTATTTTATTTGTTGTTGTTGTTGTGCCAATTCCTCAAGCACCTCTTTATTTTTCTCCTTGACATCGTCACCAATTTTCTCAATGTCATTCTAAGACAGTGATTATAGTTGGGTGACCATTGGTTTCATTGATTTCCTTGTTTTTGTTGTGTGGGAAATTATTTCTTTTACCATCTTCTACTGCTTCCACTTATCCCCAACTTGCACAGTGCCTTCTTCCTGGGATTCTCCTGCACCATCTTCTTGTCTCGCCTCCTATGCAATCTCATGAATAGGTTTCTCCTATTCCATATCCTTACAACTTTTGATTTTCTCCATAGAGTCTATCTCTTCCACAGGGACATTCTAATATTCTTTCTATTAATTGATGCTGCTAAAAGCCTTTAATTTAGTTAGGTTATAGTTACTCTTAAGCCACTGTTTAGTAGGATCTATCCTTTACTAAATAAACATAACTAGCTTTAAATCATGTATTCCCCTTATAAGATTCTATCAGCATTGGTGGTGTGTGGTATGATTTCTATTTTATTCCTAAATGTATCCCTATAAACATAAAATATATGGTTATTTTCCAACTACCTTTGTTTTCTTGAGACATAACCTCATGAAGCATATTGTGACACCCAAAATTGTTTGCATGTCATTTCAAAAAAAAACTCTTTCTCCAACTTCCACCATGTCACCAAGAAAATTAGAATGAGGAGTAATTCATAGTGGAACTCCACATTGTCTTCTAATTCCTCCCGAAAATATATCAAGAACTAGACTAAAAGTGATGTGGCCTATTTAACCTCAACTCCCACTGTGTAATTTGTTGCTACTGCAATTTTTCTTACATATAACTAAACTCTTCAACATTGTTTTAGCATTTTTCATGCCATGACTTGGGTGAAAACCTATCTTCATCATCATTAATTCTAGGGATATGAAAAACAAGAACACCTTTGTTTGTCTCATACTTATCCTTGACTTCTTTAGCTAGGGAATTCAACCTGCTTTCGGCCATAAACAAGGGTTTGGGGTCTTCCTCCATCATTGGTAACCTTATGATCCTTCTAATGACATTTATGTGAATTTAAACTTCCTGGCCTAGCCACAAGAAAAAATTGTGCAAATAACTTAGTAGATGATTCACATGAACATTAAACTCAACAGTTCTTAAAAAATGAGGAATTTCAAACAAGTTTAAAATAATTGACTGTGCCAGTGTCCAACCTGTGTGGCCAATAGTGATGTTTTCTAGTTTTTTCCACCATTTTATTGCTACTTTTTTTATAAATTCCTAATGTCTGGTAATTGCTTTCTTTATGACGAAACTATGTAGCCATCAATTATGCATAATATGAGACCTTGTCTTGTTCATGAAGCTCTTCCTCCCCATTTTCTACATGGTCCCCTTTTCCTTCTAGTAGTAGTAGTATATTCTTGTGTGTGTTCTTCTGTGTGTGTCTTTCTACTATTCAAATTCCTTGTAGCTAATCTTATCCAATGTACCTCTATAAATTTGGCACTAGAGTTAAATACTACATAGATTGTTGTAACTTGTTCCATTTTATGTGGATGTGTCATTATCTATGTAGTCTAAAATAGTTGAGAGAACATTTTGAGCCACATTAGCTATCATTATAGCAAGTGAGAAGTGGTTGGTGGAAGAAATAAATAATATCAAATAATGTTGCAACAAATTCAATCGATTGACAAAGTTTCTTTATATTTGTAGTTGAAGGAAGGTGTTGTTACTCCAAAGGTGTCCCATTCCTCAGGTGCATAGTATTTTAGCTTTTCATATTGATTTTCCATACCTATTTATGCAACATTAAGTGGTGAAGTGAAATAAAAGTAGCCTCTAATATTTATTATTACTCTAGTAAAAGGAAAATCTCAAAGGAAAACAATTGGATCAAGAAAATACTAAACGATTCAGCGTTGGAACCTCTATATGATATGAGAGATGAGTTTTAGTAATACACCCCTAAACCAAATTGGAAGCCTCCTCAAATATCTCCCAATAAAATGTATTAATATGACTATCCACTGTTCCAATTCCATGCAACTAATCCTATATGGTACACCTCTATAAATGTACCCATTAATTTTGCATAGATAAGTCTATAAATTTACAATTTGAGAAAGTCATTACATTTTCTATAGAAAAATTATCTCTAGTTCAGTCCCACATTCTAGTTTTTGATCTACCATAGAAAGAACAGGCACAAACAAAATTGGTGAATGGAGAAGGAGAAGGATCAATTGGAAAAATAACACTAAGTGCAAATGTTGATAAACCAAATCAACCTCTTGAATTTGCATGGGAGAAATGGCATAATTCCAATTATGGTTCTCATGGAAAAGCTCCATACAATTGTTCAAAAGTGGATGAGTTTCCCATCTTTAGGACAAAAAAATTTGATTATGTTCCAATGAAAAACTTGAAATTTAAACTTAGAAATTATATTTTAATGGCAATCCAAAATTGGAGTGGATGGGAAACCACTTAGAAATCAATACACTACAATAGGGTCTCATGGTTTCAGTTATATTTTAGAATCACTTGTGGATTCTAATGATACATACAACTATGGTGGTCTAAGATGGAAGAATCAAATAAGCTCAATATCATGAATAGTGAGATGCCATTTTTCATGCTCATTAAGGTAGTACTCCATGAATTTTATGGAGGGACTAAGGTGGCTGTTTAGAATTATGTTGATACATTCATGAGTTAACAACTTTGTGATTCCAATAAAATTCATAATGTTTTCTACACCATATTGAATATCTTGTATAAAGCAATAGATCCACAAAATAAAACCCATTCAAGAAAGTATTTGTCTACTATGCCTTGCAAAATATTAGACCTATTCATTGACAAATTTAAAGCTAAAAATATAGATATAGAAAATCTATCTCTTTCAGGACTCCATGAGAAAATTGTTTACACATTGTAGAAGGAGTGCCTCTGGAAGAAGATATCAAAGTTCATAAAGAAACAACTTGGATTCAATCCAAGTGTTTGTGACATTTTTTCATAAAATATCATTTTATCTGGTGTGAAAAGAGGAAGAATAGCAATAGAAAAACTATGGAAAATATTTCCAACGTTGAAGAAGTACAAGGAAGAACCAACATCAAGGATGTTTCCCTAGAATAGATAGATTTAGAAGCTAAGAAAATTATATTTTAAAACAAAACAGGATGATTCCAAAATAAAACTTGAATAATCTTTCTTCATTTGCAAGAAGTCATGACATCATGCCAATAAATGTCAAAGAAAGTGTAGGACTCTATTTCAGAATAAATTGTTTGATATTTTTTCTAATGTTTATGATCCTATAGAAGTGGGGAAAGTTTACTAGCCTCCAACTAAGGAAGAATATCTCCCTGTTACTGATTTTGATGAATCAAACCCTCCATCTCCATATTCTTAACGTTCACATTGTTCTGAATACACATCTAATCTTGTATTCATTTTTAACATTAACATGTTTAAATTAGAAAACCCCTTAGACCCTAAATCTCAAATTCAATCCCTACAATCCCATGTTTCTACCCTCACTCCTAGTAGAGGGTAGATAGAAGCAATTATCAGAACAAAAATATTCCATGATGACCAAGGAATATGAAGATATGCATAAAGAAGTAAAAGTTTAGGATTGTCAGTATCAAACACCATAATGAATAGTAGTAGATGTCCAATTAGAACTAGGTATGCTTATTCTTTGTCTGAAAGGATTTGAAGCTAGAATTTTTATTAGAATAGATGTCAAAGTCAGGGTATACAAGAAATACTCCCTCTATTACCAATTAGATATAAGAGCCATGAATTCCTTTGTAAAACATAATCCAATTTCAGAATACTAATGGAAACACACAAGTCGGCGGTTTATAGTTGTAAATAAAACATTGATGACCATTACATGTGTACCTCCTATTCTTCTTAATGGAGTTACAACTTTTATAAATTAAATTTGTACAATTTTCTTATAGGTTTCGATATGTCAAGACAAGATATTATAATAAAAAATCTTCCCCTTGTTGTAGACATAAAAGACAGTAGTCTCAACATCCAAGGAAGCACTATAAAAATATCAAGTAAATCCACTTATGTCAATAATATTGTATATCTTATTCCAAATGTCATTAAATGTTCTCTTGGAATGCTAGCAAAGATCGAAAAAATTATTAGGAATAAGGAGCTTCAAGGTCAAGAATACGTTAGAGACATAGATGAGAAAATTCAAGCCCAATGTACTACAGATGCACCCAATTAATTTTTGTAAAAGGAAAAAATACTTTGTAGATCTCCCTTACGGACAAAACTATTGTAGCACACCTAATAAATCATCCACAAACCAGATCATGTCTCCACTAGAGCTTGAAATTTGAAAAGTAGAGATTATTGGACTACTAGAAAGGAAGTTGATTAAGCCTAGCCGAAGACATTTGGCTTGTCTAAAATTTTATGTCAACAAGCATTTGGAGAATAAAAAAGATAAAACCCACATGGTTATTAATTATAGAGCATTGAATGATGGTTTTTTTCTATCAGGCATCTTCTTCCATAAAAAGAGTCATTGTTTCAAAAGATGAACAATAACAATGCATTTACCAAATTTTCTTTGAGGAGTGGATTATGGTAGATAGGGATCGAACCCTTCAACAAATATAAGATTTGATCCATGGTGGCACATGAGATCTCCAAGCCCTAGAAATGGTTTGGGTAGATTGTACCTGGCTTGGGAGATATTAAAATAATAAATATTTTTAAGGGAGTTCCTAAGTCTAAATGTAGGAAAAATAAAATATTAGTGGGTATTAATATAAAACTAGGTTAGAAGGTTCCAAAATTCATGGACCAATCCAAATCTAATCTTAGCCGTTGATTAGAGATGTAATCTCGGCCGTTGAAGGACCAACAAGAAAAGTATAAGAGGAAGCTTGAGGGTCAGTTGGAGAACACACTAGAGTGATCAATCATTTGATTTACTAGAGTGGGGTTGCTAAGAGAACTCGAATTAGTGATCAACAACAAGGGGTAGTGAGTACGGTGCAGAGAGGAAGATATAGTGCAAAAGGCTAGCACAAAGACAGAGAGGAAAATGCAGAAGCTAGAGTGGTCCACATAGAGCCCAGCAGAGACAGTGCAAAGGCCAGAGGGCCTGTGTCATCCATGCAGAAGGCAGCAAGAGTGATGTAGAGAGTCCCAGAGGCTCTGCAGTGCCTCAGAGGGTTGATGCAAAGGTTACTGGGATTGAATCAAAGGCCAGGAGGGTTGATGCAATGCTCTAATGTTGCTAGAGAGAGTTTTATGGGGCAGGTTTTCTGAATACCTACTTCCGAATAGAGAGGTATTATTTCCAGTTATTTTTCTATGTCAGGTGAGCCAGTTTGGCACCTAGTTGTACTCAAGTATATATTGCATAATAATATAACCATCAGAATTGTTGCACCAGTTTTCCCACATTGGGTTTTTCCGAGGATGATTTCTCCAAAAATAATGGTGTCACTTGTGTGTTTTCTATTTGTCTCATTTGTTGGTATCTAGATGGTTAAGATTGTATTGTGTTTATTTTGATGATTAAATGTATAAATAAGTTGTTTGTAATTAACAAGTAGGAGAAATAAACCAGAAGAATACAGATAAAATTTATAATGGGTAATACTTAGAAATTTCAACATGGTATCAGAGCGTGGTTGCCGATCACAAGAGAGAGGAAGGAATCAACTGAAGTAGGGCATTTGTGGTAGAAAACAATTGTACTCAGTGACATAAGTTGTTCCTTGCAAAAAGTGATAGAAGAAGGGATGATGCGCAGGGACTGCATCATCAGTCTGGTCTAGAGAGTGTCCAATGCAGAGGCTAAGGAAGGCAGGGAAAGGCTCACACAAAGCCACATAGAGACCAGGAGGGTTGACATAGTTGTCTAGGGGATCGTTTGAGCCAGTGTTGAGATTGCACAAACACTAGAGACTCAGTCCTTAAGTTGTTGTAGCGTAGGAAGTTGTGGGCATATTGCAGGGAGTGAAGGTGGTGGGGTGTTATGGGCGAAACAGTAACCAATGAGACAAAACCCAACAGGACAAAACCAAGCTAGAGGGAGTTGCTACAAAGGTAGATTTCTACCCAAGGAATCTGAATCAGCGTTTTCGGTGAATATAAGATCGAATATGTGTGACTTGACAATTGTAAGAGGATTTCGATAAGCAAAATCAAGTCTCAGAGGGACTTTAGTAGAAAAATTCCAGGCCGGAAGTAGAGAGACTCAACAGGAGTCTAGGAGAGAACTTCTAGAAGGGAAGTCAAGACTGAGATGGAGTGCAAGAAAAGGAGGTGAGATGGCAGTGGATGTTGCCATGAGTGCTCATGGACCTGTAGAGAATGGGTGGGGATACATAGAGCTATAGTCAAGAGGACTATAGGCGATGAGGGGTGGGATCCTTGAGGTACCCAAAATCTTGGATTATACCTTGCTATGAGAGCCTTGAAGAGCGAGTAGCAAGAGTGACACATGTTAGTAGAGATAGATGCAGATGAAGTGATAGAGAGTGCTACAATGTAATAGTCCCTGGTAACATAGAGCTAGCAGGATGCAACAATGCTAGAGGCAAAGAGGGTGTTGCAGCAGTGCAGGATGGCACAGAGAGGTTGTAGTGGTGCAAGAGGTAGGGAGTTATTGCAACAGCGTAAAGGTAGTAGAGGGAGCACGTGTAGCGATAGAGAGAGTTTAAGCATCAAGAGTGTTTCTAGCTCGAGAGGGATGTCAGTAGTTGGGTGGATCAGTTACTTACATCTCAGTAATTGAGTTGCAGTGTAGTCGCAATTTGTAGTAGCATGATGCAACATGATGAGAGGGGGTTGCAATGTAGATGCAGTAATGGGAGAAAGGACCAACAACAACACATATGCATAGGGAGTTGTTGTACGGATGTAGAACTAGCCATGGCAGGGCCATGGGTAGTAGTACAGGATGCTGTAGCGTAGAGGATGTTGGGCAGGTAGGCCTAGCATCAACATAGGTATTGGTGCCATATAATCATAGTAATGCTAAATGAGGAGTATTACTAGAGCATAATCCTCGCTAAGAGGGAGTTTTTATTTGTGATATCATTGGATGTCCTCTAGATATGGAAATTGATGGAGAGGCTAAAGTACATGAGGTCTCCAAGACCCAGAAATGGTTTGGGCAGATTGTACCTAGTTTGGGAGATATTAAAATAATTAATATTTTTAGTGGAGTTCCTAAGCCTAAAATTTAGGAAAAATAAAATATTAATGGGTATTAATATAAAACTAAGTTAAAAGGTTCCAAAAGTCATGGATCAAGACAAATCTATTCTTATTCATTGATTAGAGATGTAATCTCGGTCGTTGAAAGACCAATAGGAAAAGTATAAGAGGAGGCTTGAGGGTGAGTTGGAGAACACACTAGAGTGATCAGTCATTCGATTTACTAGAGTGGGGTTGCTATCCAAAGTCGAATCAATGGTCAACAACAAGGGCCAGTGAGTACTAGATAGAGAGGCAGATATATTGCCAAGAGACTAGCACAAAGGTAGAGAGGCAGACGCGGAAGCTAGTGCAGGACACACAGAGCCCAGTAGAGATAGCGCAGAGGCCAGAGGGCTCGCGTCATCTATGCAGAAGGCCGCATGAGTGACCCAAAGGGTCCTAGAGGTTGTGTAGTGCCTCAAAGGGATGATGTAGATGGTATTGAAGTTGAGGCAAATGCAGGACGGCTCATGCAGTGCTTCAGTGTTGTTGGAGTGGATTTCGTTGGGCAGGTTTTCTAAATACCTATTTCTAAATAGAGAGGTATTATTGCCTATTATTTTTCTCTATTGGGTGAGCTAGTTTGGCACCCAGTTGTACTCAAGGATATATTACATAATAATATAACCCTCAGAATTTATGAATTGATTTTCCCGCATTGGGTTTTTCTGAGGACGATTTATCCTAGAATAACGGTGTCAATAGTGTGCTTGCTATTTCTTTCAGTTGTTGATTTGTAGATGGTTAAGATTGTATTGTGTTTATTTTTATGTTTATAGTTTTAAATAGATTGTTTGTAATTAACAAGTAGGAGAAATAAAATAGAAGAATTCAAATAAAATTTGTCACGGGTAATACTTAGAAATTTCAATAAGTTATGCAATTTGGATTGAAACATTAGAGGAAATTCCATTCTAAAAGTGGCCTTCTAAGGAGAATTAATGAAATAATAGTTACAATAATAAAATAATAGTTACGAATTTTAGAGGGAAAATACCATAGCTACCCTATTCAATTGTAATTTTGACTTATCTCCTTATAGGTTTACTCAAATTTCAAGTATAGATACTCATTGGATGCATAATTAAATTCCACATCTAACAAGTACACATTATCCATAATTTTGAGAAGACCCACATTGATAAAAAGTGAAGATACATTCAAAACCATGTTGAACATGTTTTTTTAATATATCTTCAATTTTTATCATTGTGGGTCTTCTCAAAAGTATGTATAATGGGTAATCATTCGATATGGAATTTAATTCTCCATTCAAGGAGTGGATACACTTTTAATTTATGTAAACACATAGGGAGATAACACAAAAATACAATTAAAAAAAGTAGTGTTTCTTCTTTCCCCTCCAAAATATTTAAATGTACATCTTTCTAAATTTAAAGGATTTTGATTGGCTTACCTATTATGACATGAAAATTACATGGAATTTTCATGGGCAATTTAAGAATGAAATTTCCTCTAATGAGTGCACCCTTTGAATTCCTGAACTAGATGGAAGACATATTTGGTAATCCAAATGTTGTAATTATATAGATTGATGATATGTTCATTTGTTCATTTGACTTAGAGGAGAACATAAACCACCCATATATTGTTCATCACAGGATCATTAAGCATGGTCTAGTCCTTAGAAAACCATTTTTGTGGGTTTGCTACAATTGTAGTTGAATATTGAAGACTAATCCTATTTTAGGGAATCCTTGAACTACAATAGCATGTGTCAAAGGTTTTATCAGAGTTCCTAGTCACAATTCATGATATCACAAAACTACAAAGGTTCTTAGGGAGTCTTAACTATATCAAGAAATTTTATTAGAACTAGGCCAAGGATGTAGAAAACCTATAGAAAATATTAAAATGAGTATAATTGACCCCACCTATCACATAAATAGTTAATATCATCAAAGAAAAGGTATAGAATATACCAAGCTTGGTTCTGATATCACATTAATTTCCATACATATTGGAGATAGATGTGTCAAATGACGTTTGGGTAGTTCTAATGCAAAAGTATTCTAAGTGAGAGGAAGTTTGTTCTTATGCACAAAGATGCCTTAATGACACTGAAGAAAAAGATCCTCCATGCCACAAGGATATTCTTGCTATCAACAATGGGATTAAAGATTCATCATGTTTCTTACACCAATTAAATTTTGTGTTAGAACAAACCTTAAACATATCGTAAGAATGTTTAGAAACAATTGATTTCTTTAACAAGGAAACAATAGGATATTAAGATGGATTTTATGTTTATATAGATTCAATCTTAAAATAGAGTACAAAAAATCCAAAGATAATAGTCTAAAATATATTCTTACAAGAGAAGAAACTCCTAAATACATCAAGATCCCCAGTTTCCCATCAAGGACATCCTAAACAATTTCTTTAACACAACCCTTACTCTAGAAGGATTTCACTAGGCTTTATTATGTAAATATTGTTTTTTTTTTTTGTTAACTTATAGACGAATTCAAAAATAGTCCTACATAGGAAAATATTCTTAAGTGTTAGATTAATAAAAGTCACAACAATTTAAGTAATATAATGCATCTTAGGGATTCACCCAAAATGTACCAAGGGGATATTGGGTTTGCACTATTTGTAGGAAAAAGATATATATGTATGTATGATGCATGGAGAAGTTATAAAATCTATTGTAAAATAATGAGACATTTAAAATATTCCAAAATGGTATTGTTGTTGTTTGCATGTAGCTCTATGAGAAATCCCTACAACAACTAGTCACCATGGTTCATGATCTTACCGTGCGACTGGTTTCTACAGGATGAGGAAATTCTCCACAACAAACATAATTAGTTAATAAACTAGATGTAGGAAGATACCCATACAATAATACAATCTGAAGCATGTTTTTACTTTCAGTCAGAACATCTATTTAGTATATTCAATATGCATAGAATCATGCTTATATAAAATCTTATCATATGAAATATCTCAGTTCCACAGATTAGTATGTAAACCTATAGATGAAAGTTTATCACAAATGTATGATTCTCCATTCCTCCCATGCTACAGTTGTATGCTACCTCATGCCGAAGGGAATCCCTGACAAAGTCTTAAAAAGTTGTGCTACTCCAATGAAAATAGTGATTGAATGAATCTTTTTATAAAGTGTGATGAGATGTAAATTCATGCCACGTCTAGTCACTTGACAATTAGTGTGACTAGTATCACGATATTCTGATAATATCACCATTATGAAATCTTATGCTAGATTCTTAAGACAATTGTGCACTGAAATATGATTGCACTAAAATTATATGAGTCCTCATATGTCAAAATACTCCAAGGGGCGATATAATATAACATCCTATCTAGTACATCATGTATCCTTAATGACAACTTTAACATATTTTAGGAATCACCATTTCTATATTTGTTTTACCAGTTTTCTTAGAAGAATTATTATTAATAAATACTTAACCAATTCATTCCACATGGAGATTAGGAGAGAAAATATATTATGTAGTTATTTAGTGTCTGTATATTTCATTCTGCAAAAGAAGTGAAGGGTATTCTCTATAATTTGTACCATTACTGATCATATCAAACCAAAACCTTATTTCTTATATTAATTTCATATCAAGTCTATAAAGAATCTATAAAGTAAATTATTTTATGGTCCATATATATATATAGTATGAAATTTCGGCTACTCATATATAGTTTCAAACAACTCCATTGACAAATCCCTCTATTGGCTCCTCATTTTGTTTTTCCAAGTGAACAACCTTACTTTTATCGCATACTTGATCAGATTCAAGCACATCCAATGCATTTGAAGAGTCCTTGGATGATTAAAGAAAAAACGAATTCATACATTGAAACATAGTCAAGTGGCTGGAATTTCTTTTTTTTGTACACCTACCATGCCAAGATTTTTCTCGGGAGTTTTGGACATTTTGGTGAAAACTTGTTCTTGCACAATATTCTTCAAATTGTTGTTTCTCTAACAATATTTTTTGTACCATGCCATAATTAGTAAAGTGTGTCAATGCAATAATGCACAGACTTTCCACTATAATGTTTGTAGGATTCCTTGCTTCCTGTCCATATATGAGCATCAAAGGTGTTTTGCCTATCAATATTTCACATATGGTATGATAATCGCACATGACTATTGGAATACTTCGATCCTAGTCATCATGATTTACATTGGATTCTTTTTCCATAGTATTTTCTTGGATATTGATTAAGGCTTCAATGGTGTCATTAAGTTGAGGATGATAGGGTGTGCTCTTTTGATGGTAAATGTGAAATTGTTCTCTCAAGACAATGATTGTATTATTTAAGAAGTGGGTTCTTGTTCACTCTTAAGTAATTTGTAAAATCCAAACCTTATAACCAAATTCTCGAAAAGAAACCACACTATTGTTTGTGTGGTGTAGTATTTGAAAAGTTTTACTTTAGCCCAACTAGTAAAGGCGTTTGTCACAATTATTATATACTGAGTTCATGATTTATTTTGTAGCTGGTTAATAAGTCCAATGAAGCATACTGCTCATTTATCAAATACCTTTAATCTCACATATGAAAATAACAACATTTCATCCCTTTTCGGTGGTTTCCCAACCTGCTGGCATACATCACATTTTTCACATCATTTGTCGACATGTGTTTGAAGAGTTTGCCACCAAATTCATATGTGTAGTATCTTTTTTGTGATATATATTTTACATATAGGATTCATTCATTTCCTTTGTGTGCTTCTCATAGTATCAAATTCCTTTCATGTTCTAATACACAACAAAAAAGTATTCCATTTGTGAGTAGTTTATCTAGCCAACCTATTACGAGTTGATAATTCGCTGACTTTACCACCAACTATTTCTTCTGTGCTACTGTATATTCTATTGGAGCTACTCCTGTGCTAAAGAACTAGACAATTTTAGGGAAATAATCATCGACCATATCTACTACAAGCAAATGTGCATTTGGAAAGTTGTCATCAATATTCCCTCCAAATTCCCTATTCTATATACATGATAAATGATTGGGTACTGGGTTAAGATTTCTAGGTTTTACAAATAACTTGGAATAATATTATTGGAAGAGTAGAAACCACGTTCATATTCTCCCCCAACAGTAGATTGTTGACAAGGTACCTCAACATAGAATTTTCAACATAAATCTTTATGTGTGACCCTAGTAGGTAATGTATCAACTTCCACAGTGCTTCCATACACCATTTCCAATATTTCTAAATTTATAGTTGTATAGTTTTTATTCAACAATTGATAGTTTCCTACTAACAAATGAAAATGGGTGATCTATGAACAATTTAAACTTTGAAACGGGAACTATAAACTCAAAACAGGAACTTTGGCCAAAAAACCCCAAAAAAACATCAAAAACAGTGCTAAAAATGAAAAGCGTGTATACTGGAACGATGATTTTATTTTTTACGGGACAATTTTGAACATGTTTTAAAAATGGAAGTGAATATGAAATTTACTACAAAATTTTTGTGCAAAATATTGCTTCAAAATGAATGTAATGATACTGGAACAATGAATTTTTTTTGTTTGGGTCAATTTTCAAACTTTTTAAAAAATGCTAGTAAAACCAAACTTTTATGTGCCAAACAAAGTTGTTTATGAGGAAAAAAACACATTAATGTTTTTGGTAGGATATCATTTTCATTTCCAAAGTATAAATTCAACATGTTTTCAGCCATAACATACTAGATACAAAAGAAAAATGTTTCCGGGAATCGCCTAGCCACCAGCCGGGTGGGCGGGGAGGCCACTGGGGTGGCGCCAACCCAGGCCACGCCACACCGGTGGCCAGCCTACCCACCTGGTTGGTAGTTGGGAAATTCTGGAAATCGCCTAGCAACTAGTTGGGCAGACGGGCAGGCTGCCAGGGTGGCACCGCTGGTCGCTGGGCGATTCATGTAATCACCCAACACCAACCGCGCGGGTGGTGGGGAATCCGGCATGGCGCCAGCCCAGGACTCGCCACCCCGATGGCCCGCCCTCCCACCCAGCTGGTGGCTGGGTGATTCTCGGAATCGCCCAGCCACCAACCGGGCGGGCGGCTAGTGGTTGGGCAGTTACCGAAATCGCTCAGCCACCAGTCGGGTGGGCAGGCGGGCCGCTGGGGTGGCGTAGCCCCACCCTGGCAGCCTGCCCACCTACTCAGCTGGTGGTTTGTTGATTCCCATAATCGCTTAGCCACTAGTCGGGCGGGCGACTCGTGGCTGGGCGATTCTCAGAATCACCCAGTGACCAGCCAGGTGGGCAGGCAGGCGCCCGCTGGGGTGGTGCCATCCCAGGTCGCGCCACTCTAGCGACTCGCCCAGAATCGCCCAACCACCAGCCAGGCGGGCAGGCATGCCACCGAGGTGGCGCCAGCCCAGACCATGCCATCCTAGCAGCCCGCCCACTCGCCTGGGTGGTGGCTGGGTGATTCCCGGAATTGCCCAGCCACCAGCCAGGCAGGTGGCGGCTGGCTGGGTGATTCCCATAATTGCCCAGCCACCAGCTGGGTAGGCGGGCGAGCCACAGGGGTGGCACCAGCCCAGGTTGTGCCACCCTGGTGGCCCGTCCGCCTACTTGGCTAGTGGCTGGATGATTCACGCCACCCCGCCTGCCCGCCTGGTTGGTGGTTGGGCGATTTCGGGAATCACCCAGCCGCCCGTGCCCGCCCGTCCGGATGGTGGCTGGGTGATTCTGGGAATCACTCAGCCACCAAGCACCCACTTGGTGCTTGGGTGATTCCCGGAATCACTAAGCCACCAGCCGGGTGCCCGACTGGTGGGAATCACCCAGGCGGCTGCTCGACTGGTGGCTAGGTGATTCCTGGAATCACCTAGCCACCAGTCCGGTGGGCGGCTAGTGGTTGGGTGATTCTTGGAATCACCCGGACAGTAGCCGGGCAGTCACCTGATGGCTGGGTGATTCGCAGACTCACCCAATCGCTAGCTGGGTGATTCTCGGAATCACCTAGCCACCAGTCGGGCGGGTGGGCAAGACACTGCGGTGGCGCGGCCTGGGCTGTTACCACCCTAGTGGCTCGCCCACCCGTGCGGCTGGTGGCTGGGCGATTTTGGGAATTGCCCAACCACCAGTCGGCACCAGCCAGGCGGGCGGGCATGCCACTAGTGCGGCGCCAGCCCAGGCTGCGCCACCCCTTTGGCCCGCCCGCTCGCCCAGCTGGTGGTTGGGTCATTTTCAGAAT
>APFE030743811.1:80445-99078 GCA_000404065.3 Pinus taeda
GGCGAGAGGGAGAGTGAGGGGGAGAGTGAGAGGGTGAGGGGGGGCCTGAGGTCGGGTAAGGGCATGGGCGAGGGGAGTTGAGGGGGCAAATGAGCGGGTGGGGCGGGCGTTGGTGACGGTAGGTGGTCATTGCAGATATTACCCATGGTTTCAAGATTCCAAACATTGACTATGATAGTGACCCTTATACTTATCAAGCTCTTAGTAAAGTATTTGCGGGATTTGTGGAAGTCACGTCATCACCATGATGGAGATTTGTGACATTTCATTCAAACACACAATTGGTAATGATATTTTCAAGCTTCAAGGGGAAAACAAATTCAAGGATGCAACTTACATGGTAAGATGTTTAAAATGTATATTTGATTAATGTCAAAAAATTCATTTATGTACAAATTAATTGAACTTTTACTATTTTATGTTACAGGCAAAAGTCAAATCTTCTTAACAATGACGATTAACAATTTATAAATGATTGTGTCTTCATTCATATTGATTTTTGGGCAAAAGATGATAGTCATATTTCTATGATTTTTAATCGGGTAGACAGAAAAAGTCATAGCCAAATACTGACTTATGATGCTGTTGTGAGAAAAGTAACATATGAAGACAAAGAAGCAAAATGAGAGATAATTAACATTTATCAAAACCCACAATTATTGATTAACTATCTTATAAACATTTGTTCAAATGAAGGAGATTGGGTTCTGGATTAATTTTTTGGCTCAGGTAAGTTTTATTATATGGAATTGAATTTCAATATGTTATTTTTTAATTATATGTCATTGTACAAATTTAGTTCATTATTTCTTTTGTGCTTGATAATTAGGTACAACACTAGCATGTTCCCTTCAAAAAGGAAGAAATTGCATTGCAATTGAAAAAGATCCACTACAGTGCAATTTCATTCAGCAAAGAATTAATGCTCTTCAATTTCTTCCAGATGTAATGCAAGAAATTGGGTTGAAGAAAGGGGACTTTAGTGAATCACGTGTGGCAAAAGGGGCAAAGGAACCTCAACCACCATTACATGGGATGTTTGGAAAGACATACATTGGGAGATTTGCAGACATCAAAGATCCATTAGAAGAGGAAAATGAGCAAAAGGAAGCATAAAATATTGTGGAAGAAGACAATGATGAAACTCTAGAGGGCGAAGAGTTTGGATTACGTGACATTGTTGATTAAATTTAAGTTATGCCTGTAAATCAATCTTTGCAATGTTTTGACTTTGACATTTTATGAGAAGAATAAACACTCAATTAGGGTTGTTAACCGTTCAATACTTGTAATATGTGATTTTCACATTGATTTTTAAGTTAACCATTACTTTTTGAAAAAAAACAATTATTATTATTATTTTTTTGACATGAAATTCATAAAAACAAAAACTATTATTTAACCATTTTTAGTTAAAATTATTGTATAAAAATTGTGATTTTGACATGTCAATTCTAGCAAAAAAATATCAAAGCGTGTAGTTTTTTAGTTATATTTATGTTAAAAATGGTTATTTTTATGTCCATTGTGAAAAAATATTGTTTTTTAGAAACAATTATTTCATGTGGATTGAAAAATTAATTAAGGATGTATAAATATGTAAAATATCGAAAATTCTAAATATCGATCTTCTAATTTAAAAATGCAAAACAATAAAAACCTCACTAAAAAAAGGTTAAAATTAAAATAAAAAACAAGAAAATGTGAAGAAAACGACCACTTCAAAAATGATCAAATTTATGAAATAATTATTTACATTTTATACATTAGAAAATTTAAAGCCAAAAAACAGTTCTTTTAAAAAAAGGGGGTGATGCAGAATACTCACTTTTCAAAATCAGCATGAAAATCACTACCATTCTAAAATGTAATGTACATAAAACTATCCTTCCCATGACATTCATTCCAAAAACTATGCTCTAAAAAAAACATGTTCGTTCTGCATCACCCCTTTTCAAAATTAGGTCACTTTTTTGCTATCTCTATGAAACGGGTAACATTATCAGTTCCCTTTTCAAAGTTTACATTGTTTATGTACCCTTTTGTTGTTTGAGCTAAAAATGAACCCAAATCTATAGAAAATGGATCTACATGAACATAAAAATCCTTTCCACAATCAAGAAAAACCAAAATCAATGTAGTAAGTAATTTCTCCTTTAACCTGTCTGAATTCTATTGACAATTTTCATCCCAATGGAAGTTAACCTCCTTCCTAAATTTCCTTTGTAATTGTGTTATAATCCACAAATATCCCCTTATGAATTTCATGTAATACCTTTTGTATGACCAAAATTTGTCTACAAATGTCACACTGAGGTAGGTGGAGGTAAATATGCTATTACAACGATTTTTGGAGGATCATCAAACATGCCTTCCTTTCCCACTACGTGACACAATAGAATGTCAAATGATGAAAAAAAGATACATTTCTTAAAATTTAGTGAAATATGTAGTTTTCCAGTTCTATCATTTTCAAGAATAGGACTTCAATATGTTCTTTAAAAGGTTGAATATTTTCCAGTCATCCAAATATGCCTCTAGGAACTTATACATGAAATATTTAGATCATGTGACCACGACTTGGAGAATACTGTAGGTGAATTCTTCATAGAAGAGGAATGACAGTATACTTCAAGGATCCCCATTTTATCGTGTAGGTAGCCTTATGTTTTTCCTTTAGCATGATCTTAATCTAATGTTAGTCTAAGAAACCATCCATGAATGAATAATTCTCCTGTCATACTAAACTATATAACACCTCATTTATAAATGGGCTAGGAAATTGGCCATGCACACAAGCATCACTAAAATTTCTTATATATATATATTATATATATATTATATAGATATATATATATATATATATAATATATATATATATCTTATATATATATATTCTATATAATATAATATATATATATAATATAATATAATATAATAGATATATATTCTAATTTATCTTTTCTTCATATCTTGCATTATCATTGGGCTTATCCATTCTGAATCTTGGCATTGGTTTAATGATTCCAGCTTATGACACCATCCCTATCTCTTTTTTCACATTATGCTTATACATTGGGTTCATCCTGTACGGTATTTGTTTAATTGGTTACATTCCA
Source organism: Pinus taeda (assembly GCA_000404065.3). Taxonomy (NCBI): domain Eukaryota; kingdom Viridiplantae; phylum Streptophyta; class Pinopsida; order Pinales; family Pinaceae; genus Pinus; species Pinus taeda. The sequence continues at coordinate 83,565 of APFE030743811.1, forward strand.
AGTTTCAAGGGGAATTTCATCACTCCTAGGTCCCAATTAATCCCTTCCACCATGAAAAATGTCATTTGGAAAAGGTCATGGTATTCACACAAGAAATTAGTAACCTTTCTGATTGCTTACACATCTCAATAGTCCCGAATAACTACAATATTAGGGTTGTGTTCAGTTCCAATATTAAATTTGCACATTCTTATCGACCTTTCATAATCTACAAAATCTAGTTTTAGACCTACTATTTCATGTTTTCGTTCTACTTCTGGTACTTGTTAGTTTCTCAGGTCATCCCATTCCCCACATTATTTTGTGACATTGTAACATTACATGATTTTTTTAACAATCTAAGTATGTACATGCACAAAGCACAATGATACCACTATAATGTAGCCCTCTAGTGAAAATATATTTTTCTTGACATTCTATAGAGTTGTATCAAATGAGACAATCCTTTCATTCAAATTTGAATGTTACTTTAAAGTTTTGAGTCATTTCTCCCTATTTTATTATTACTTTATTCACCTCTAATTTAATATACTAGCTCCATGGAATAGTAGTGAATGTTTGTTCAAATATATTTACTCATTCCTCATCTTATATATTTTTCTTGTTCCAAACTAAAATGTACCTTTCAAGGGAGTGATATAGAAAATCAACCCAATATTCCTTGGTTCAGTGTCTCGTACATCCATCCCTTGATTCAAGAAAACATCTACCTCTTATTTAGAGTGATAATTTCATGGTTATCAATGTCCCAATTGATTCCTTAAAAGGAAGGATATGGGTTAGTATCGTTTATAATCTCTATCACCTTAAAATCGACAATGCTTTTGAATCCATCAATCTTGATCAGGGAAAATTTTCAGGCTGATTTTTTTTATTAAAGTTTACAAACCTTGGTGAACTTGATATTAAATGAACAAATATTTATTTTTTGAAAAAGAATGGAAAATTAGCCCACATGCGAATATTATCCCCTAAAATTTTCCCTGATGTTGACTTTTATAGCTATCTTCCTACCAAGGGGAAAAATATGGTATGCATTTGATAACCTTAATTAGATGGGAGAGCAATCAACTTAGGTGTCTCCATCATCTCCCATGTATTTTTAGGAACTATGTTTACATTATATCCTAAATATAGAATAAGATTATCGTTGTCATGGTCCCCAATTTGCACACTAAATTCGATTTTTTTATATGTGATTATTTTGCATAGATTCTATTTAACTATGTAGTAGGGGGACTACATTGTGGATTCTTTTGATTATTGCATGCATTGATGAGTCATTATTCATAGTGTTTCTGAGGCCAATTCATCCTTTAGTAACTCTAAAAAAAAAAATCAAGAAATTCTTAAGAAGACTTACCACCTTAGAAACTTCTCTAGGTGTGGATTTGTGATATAAGAAGGGGATATCATATACTAGTAGTCCCTGATATGCACTTGAGATTAATGGGCCCTTGACTGTCGTAATAAAATCACTTTTGGCCTCCTTGTATGTATCCTTTACTTTTATCAGATCAAACATTGAAGTTGGTACTACAACATTTCTTACCCATTAAAGAGGTTGAACGACTTTTCTAATTGTTTCTACTCCTATCATCATTCTTACATGTATAATTTATCTTACCTATAGATGATCCTTGTGCACTTTGATAACCATCATTTGCATGTGTTGACCTCTCTTCTCTTGCCTCTTCACAATCAGCTAAGGATAATCCTTAGTAACATGATCCAACTTCTTCCAATACGTACAAGTTTTGCATGTGTTGGGGAAATTGTATGAAATATGTCCTTTCTATGTGTAATTATAGAAAATAAATAGACCATTTCCTCTTCCAAATCCTTCCCATCCTCCACCTTGGAACCTTGGGCCTCTTTCATGCATTCCTTTGCCTCTACCTTGTTGGCTGTACACACTTGGATAGTTGTGATTTTGCGCTCCTCCCATGATCCCTCCAGTCCCTTGTACACTATATTCATCAAATGTTTGCTCCCTAGCTATTTTTGGTACACAACATGTATAGATATCATGTTCGAGTGATTTAAAAAAAGCATAAAATAGTCTCATGACTGGGCTTTGGTATTTCTATATCATGGGACAAGATGTTAGTAAATGACCCCATACTCTACAAATTTCACAACATTGGCCCCTCCCCTATGAAAAATAGTTGACGGTCCATGTATCCATAACTTTACCATATCCAGACACTCATTTGTATGTTGGATTGCTTTTATATATATATTACAGTATACATCTTAGCATTTTTCCTTTCGCTTCGCTAGATCTTGTAATTGTAACCTTCATGTTGTCAAATGTGATTGAACCTCAACCATTATTATGTAATTTTCACTTATAGAAAAAGAATATTCCACTTTAACAAAACTGTATAATTCTTTAGACTACGATACAATATTCTACTAAGTAAAGAGTATGTGAGGCAACAATTCCATGATGAACCATTCCCTGTGTTACAAATCCAGAATGTGAAATGTTAAACAATTTATTAACACCTTAAGTGTTTATTTTAAGTCCCATGACAATTTATTATATCTCTATATTATTTCTTTAATATCTATATTATATTAAGATTCTAATTTTGGCTTATGGAATTCCTTTATTAAATCTTTCATGATCTCTACCAATGACCTGATTTTCCCTACTAGCATAGTCGTTTTATACTTCACATACCAGGTAAGTGTGTAGTCCCTAAAAGTAATTATCAACTATTCAACCATTTTACTTCATCCTAAAACTATTTAATAGTCCATACAGACTTGCAAACAAACTCATATTTTTTAGGATCCTTTGTCTTGGTATCATGGAAAACATACATTCTCAAGGTTTGATCAACACCCTCCATGGTGTATTGTACGGCAATTCCTAGCGATACTCCTCATGATTTAATTTTTTATACTTTGGGTCCCTCCTTTCCACTACTTTTACTATTTTCATTAGTATCCTTACTTATTTCACTTATCATGAATGTATGCAACAAACTGCCAAATGACAATCCCTCTTGACTTGGAGATGCATGTGGGATTGTGGGCTTAACACAAGTTATGGCATGAGAAAGGTCACTAGGATATATTTGATATTGCTATTTTGAGATGGATTTATCATTTTCTTCCTTATTCCATCTCCCATCCTTGCATACATTGTGCAATTTTCCATTACCTCTATTAAGTGAAATTCCATCGTCCAGATGGTTTCAGCTGCTTTCACCTTCATTTTTTCCTCTATAATCCTATTGATCCAAACCTTTTCCATTTTGTTTCCTTCTTATAGTCACAAGATCCAATATAGGTGCCTTCCTTACTCCACCACTACATCAAAATCTCGTTCAACTAATCAACATTTGTTGACTTCCTTCATTGTGCTTCCTTCGTGCATCGATGTTCATGCTCTTACCCTTCCCTAATTCTCCATGCTTTTATCCCTAAAATGCCTCAACATTCTCAAGATATTTCATCCTGGTCATTTCTTTACTGCATCACATTCCCTTGTTTCTCCTTAGGCCATCCTCTGGTCAGCCACCAATCTCCCCATGCACACAAGGAAATTGATCTATTCATATTATAAGATTCCAATGCCATAACCCCTTTATCACAAGATAACTTTTTTATCCATGTAGGCAAGGTTTGAAGATAAATTAATTGTAGTGCATAAAGAACTCACTTTTAGATGGATTATATAAATAAGCACCCTCCACAACAAATTCATTAATAAAACCTTCCAACACACTATTCAACTAAAAATAAATTGTGTGAGAAACCTTATTGCTTACTTAGTTCATCCTCTGGATCAATTCCAGCGTATAACTACATAGTACAATAGGACACCAAGTCCCATGCTCTTCTTCCAACCTCTGTAACCACTCACCCAAAAGAATCAAAAACTTAGGAAAGAATATTTTGTGAAAATCACTAAAAACATTCCTTTGCATCCATTTTTTAGGGCTAAACTGTTAATTTGCTCTTCTCTCTAATGAAATCATGTTATTTTCGCTCTATGAACTAGTTTATCTCCTCCTTTGTAGGCTTCCACAACCCGTTCAATCAGAGATCCCAGATCCAACAATGGAACCATTTGTTGGTGTGCAAGGGGCTGACCAAGAGTCTTTGAGAATTTTCCAACTAAAACCCCTTGAGACATAAGCCCTTCCCACAACACTGCTAAGTACGTGGAGTGTCACCAAAGGCATCTAGAGGGAACTACAAGAAACTAAATAATTCATTAGTGTTGAAGGAGAAGGGGACCTTATGCTAGCATTGTCCATAATGAAGATATTATTACTATTATTTACAAAAAATAAATAAAGTATACCCTAATTCCTTAAAAACTAGGCATTAATCTCAATAGGCATACATTTGAAAGCAACATTACAATAAAACTGGACAAGGCATTAAACATTGTGCTAATACACATATTAGACCAACATCATATATTTCTATTATCACTGTGAATCTTCCATTACATTCATATCCATCGTGGCTCACCAATATAGCAAATCATTCATCATTACAATACAGAACTATGTATATAGGTTTATTTGTGTATGTCTCACATGTGTCAAAGGTGTGCCTTTCACCCCTCAGTCTTGATATATTTATAGGTTTATATGTTGACCCAAGGCAGTCAAAAATTATGTCTTGGTACATATTACTATGGGCTAGTAAACATAAAATCAACACAATTCTCATTGGTCACACATTTCCTCCTCTTTGCAATTTGAATTCACTATCCCTATATTGGCCTTCATTGGTGGTGCTCTTCTTTGCAAATCACCAAAATTTGTTACCCAAAAAGGCTATTCGAACAATAGTATTATTATATTGTTAATATATTTTTATAAAGCTATTCAAATGTAAATAGTATAAACCTTAAACTATTAAACCTCGTCAATAAGTTAGTTAATAAATTCAATTAGATGAGGTATTGAGTGCAAGATTTTATTAAATATTCTAACTATTAAGAATAGTGAAATTTAAATATGCTAAACTCAGAAGAAATAGATTTCATTTTTAGATATCACAATTGTTGGGTTATTTTTTTTGTTTTAGATGATTTAAATTCTAGGAATTTTAAAGCTTATATCATAAGAAAGGCTCACTCACTTTAAATTTACCCAAACAATCAAACAATTAACACAAACTACAAATGTTTAATTTATTAAACAATTAAAAATTCCCAAAAAAGTTGTTATCGTCCCTGAAGGTGCAAATGTATTAGTTTACTTAATCATTAAATATTACTAAAATGAAATAAAAATTGCTAAAAACTATAGTCATTCATATAAAAGGTTAAAATACCAGCATAGATCCATCATAAGTATAGATCTAACATGGATCGAGAGGGGTCAAATTCCTTCACATGCAAATTTTCTTAAAGCTAAAAATACAATGTGTTATTTTTCATTGTTTAAATTGTATTTTTGAATGCTAAATAGAATATATATAGGAAGAAATAAAGATTTTAACAACAAAAATATATATATATATATATATATATATATAATATAATATATATAATATATAATGAATTGTTATCGACATAAATTAGTTAACATAGAAATCAAGTAGTTTGTTTAAATCTCTTTTTGAAATATCTATGAAAAGTATAATATTTAAACATCTTATTGACACATTTTTTTTACTTCTAATTACTTTAAAACATATTCATTTTCTCTAATTATAGATGACATTATTTTTCTATTTAGAACATTATTTTTATTTTTTATTTTTATTTTAAAAGTGTACTCCCGGATGGACAAAATTATACATCCACTCATACTGGGTGGTAGAATCAGCCTCTCAGCTCAACAAGTTGAGATTGATTTGTAAATTCCACTAAATTTCTATTGGCTCTTAAAAATTCCCAACACTTTTCCAATTGAATATGATATCATTAAATATCATATGTGGATTATCCAAAGTGGAACTATGCTATTCAAGTGTTTACCTTCGTTTTTCATTTCAACATACACCAAATTTAGTTGGATTAGTCCACGAAGGATCTATTTTCAATGATAGTAAATCTTAGTGAGCATTTGTTGAGCTATTAACCTTATAAATAATAGGTTTACATTCAACTTTGAGCATATGTATGGAAAGAGTATAATCTTCGTAAAATAAATAACCATATAATACAATTGGAATAATAACTTCTAATATTTGCATTGTGAGTGATATAAAGAATAGGTGGTTGGTACTTTTTATTATTTTTTCGATGATACTAAGGAGATTAAGAGGTATTGATATCCATGCATATTAATTGATTTATGACAACCTTGATCAACATCTCCAAGGCTTGACGCACCATAATTCGATGTCTTCGATAAGGGAGAAATATAATAATTTTGTTGTTATATATAAAAAAGGTTTTGTTATTGTCCTCCCTCCAACATGAGTCAATGATATCAGTAAGCTAATAAGAGAACCTGTTGTAATGTCCATCAGTCACTAGGGAAAGTTTTAAGATTTACCTTTTTTTTACTCTAGTAAAATGTAGAATGGACAATTAATTAAATAATTATGAACACATTGCATATATGAAAAAAATTGCTTGCACATTTTGTAAAAGAAAGGAATGAGTTACATGTTACGTGAAAGATAGAATGCAAGAAAATATCGATTTACCTTTTTTTTACTCTAGTAAAATGTAGAATGGACAATTAATTAAATAATTATGAACATATATAAAAAATTGCTTGCACATTTTGTAAAAGAAAGGAATGAGTTACATGTTACGTGAAAGATAGAATGCAAGAAAATATCTCACTCTCAAAGTAGTTAAAAATAAACAGTTAAAGGCTAACGTTTAGTAGCCAACCTTCTAGTTAGGAGGTGGCCAAATGGGTTTGGGCAATCTGAGGAAAAGAGGAGAGAAAAGAAGAGGAATAAGCCTACAAAACACTAAAAAAACTGCTGGGCATATCATTCATGAGAGGTCTCGAGCTAGTTGTCCAGTGAGACTCATTGAATGCTTGTGAAGCTGGTTATGACCATGTGGTCTGTAAGGCAAAACTGTTTTCTTTCCTATTCTTGAGTGTGATATTGGCTCGAGGGGAGTTCAAGTGTGATATTGGATCTCACAAGTTCGGTGGAACATTCTATTTCCCATAAGCTTGTTGTTGTTCACCGAATAACTAGGATAAATATATTCTAGAAATGAACCTGTTTTATCTAGTTTTGTGCACCAGTACAGAGTCATAGGAAAGACAAATATTTGTAAGTAAAAAAAGAAAATTTCCAGGAGAAGGTGTTTTGTATCGAAATATTAATTAACTTTTTTAATGCTAAGTGAAAAGGAAGTTTTCTTTAAATTCTTGATGAGATGTTTAATGTAATGGTAACTAAATAACTCTATTGTAATGAAAAAAATACCATTGTTTCAATATTGTACATGTTGGTTCAATTCTGTACGTAAAATAAAAAAGTACAAATGCTTATAACTGTGGAGGGTAAAACCACATAAGGGTTAGAAACATTGTAAAAACTCAAATGCCTTGAGGACTAGTTAATGCATAGTAAACATTTCAACTTTTTCTTACATTTATCTTCCCTATGGTTTTGTAGAGCTTGGGGTTTGTTGTCATTTATATTTTGTCAAGACAAGTTTGTAACAATATAAACAGCAACAATGCAAGCACAATATTAACATAGGATTGTGCTATTTGAAGTAAAATTCAAGCCCCATGGAAGAGTCGAACTATTAATGGTAAAAAAATAGAATTTATACCTAGGTTAGTTGGGGATCGAGTCAATGGCACTGTCACCAAAGATAGTCCCAATCTTCTTGATAGTACAAATGAAAAATTGTAATGTTCGAAATCCAGATGCTAAAATTAACATAAGAACCTAATTTCTTACATTCCAGACGATAACCTTGAATTTTTTTACATTTGAAATTAAACATTAAACAAGTCGATGTACTATCAAGACCCCAAAGGAGAATTAAACATACAAAATGGTGTCAATATTAATATTGATATATTATCAAATAGTGAAACACAATATTCCAAGTAAATCACATTCATACAGTCTAGCTGGCACGCAACTACCAGCATAAAGAAATGAGAGTCAAGGATGAACAGCTATGTCGGCTTTAAGGCCAGAGCCAATATTTTGATAGGAAGGGTGTTCGCCCAAATACCCTCTATTCATAGGTAGAAACCCAGAAAAAAGAAAAGATAAGAAATCATTTAATAATGCATACCTTACAAAAAATGAAACTACAGTGTCAGCCGCAGCTTCGTTACAGAGAATCCCATGCGGGAAACTTGTCCATCGCACAGGATTTACTAAGAGCTTGTACAATCTACAATGCCCATTCGTGACCCAAAAACTTGAATCTAAGGGTGTCAATTCCCACCTACAATATGCCATGAATTCCTTCAAAGAAACATAAAAGAAGCATAATTAAAAAAGAGCATATGTAACTGCAACATAATCTTGAGAACCATCAAAATAGAATAATATAAGGAAAAAGGAAACCATTATGATATATTTAAGCGGCGATCAATAGAATGCAACCCTCATCACAAATTTAACCCATAAACGATTATGGAAGGTGGAATCTGGAATTACCTATGCAAAAAGAGTAATGCATCACAGAAACCACCCTGGCAGAAAAGAAACTGACAGTGGAAGTCAGCGAGTTAAGAAATATTCTCCTTCCTCCATAACTGTAACAAGTATATTATCTTATGCCAAAGCCTTTTGGTGAAATTGAAGTCATGAAACGATATTTTGACATAGGGAAAAAAAGGATTTGAGGGTTTTCCACAAAGGAATTTGAGGAAAGGAACCATGTAAGCATGCTTGAGCAGCAATGATAAGTTGCTGTCACTTGAAGTGGAAGATGTAGTGTCCCATATAGTAAACTTAGTTGAATAAAAAAAACCTAAGGAAATTCTAGAGAAGAGCCGCAAAACTGGTAGCAAGTTGAATGATGGCTCTGAGGCATAAGCAAAGAAAGGGTAGTTACAGTTTAACTCCTACAAAACCATCTTAACCATTGATCTGTCCCCAAAGCTCCAACTCTATCGATATGTTGCAAATTTGTAGACACCTTCCCCCCCAATGATTTGTAGGGAATCTTGAGGAGGAGAGTAGTATGTGAGAGAAGGATGAAATGAATTCAAGAAAATTCATTGCATCTAGGTTAAGTTAAGTCCAAAGACTTTTGATGGGTTGCTAGTTAAAAATAAACATAAATTAACAAAAATAAACATATAACTTCGAGTTATTCCAATCATTGGTGCAATTCATAAAGAAATTTAGAATATGGGGGCTTACCTATGTTAATAATAATAAATTATTACATATATATGTGAATCAATTTGTTTTAGTAGGGATGTTACATGTGGTATTAGAGCCATGTTTCTACCTTGAAGGTATGACTGGGTAAAGAAAAATTTTGTTGTGAATTCACATTAAGAGAGCAGTATGAGGAGAAGAGGTGGATCCAATTTTCCACCACCAGCAAGACCTATTACTGAGTCTAAGTCAATGGATTTAGACAAGACCAATCCTAAAATATGGATTCAACTGGAGAATGAACCTTGCAACATAACTCTCATGACGAGAGAAAATAATACAACTACAAACAAAAAATGAACGTTTGGTACATGAAAAAGAGTGTAATATGAAGAGCTTAACAGAAAGACAATATCATGGAAACTCTAAATGTAGCTCTGAAAACGACAATATGGTGGAGTCTCATAGAAGGAGAGAAGATAGCATCCCAAAATTAATTCAAACACTCAAGTCAAGAAGAAACCGGAACACACAGGAAAAGGAGTCTGGAGACACCTCAAAAAGTGATGGGTGAAAAAAGGAGAAGAAATGGAAAGTTGAATTTCAAGGTGAATTTAAGAAGATTAAGCCCCAAAGTAATGATGGTGAAGTTGAGGAAAAACCAGAGTATTGGTTGAAAAATATGACAAATTACTTCCAAATCTTTGAGTAAGTTGAAAACTTAAAAGCCTAGCTAGTTGCTTACCAGTTGCGGGGAAAGGAAACTTTGTGGTGGGAAGAGGTAAAATCAATGCATGGTGTGGATGAGCAATAAATTACTTGAGAAGAATTCAAGAGACATTTTAGAAATTAATATTTGACAAGATGGTTTTATGATGATAAGGCTAAAGAGTTCCATGATATATAGCTAAGCTAGTTGACTATGGATGAATATGTGCCCAATTTTACCTCTTTGTTGTGATGGTTTTTGTACCCATGCTAGGAGAAGTCTAAAGTGCAAAGGATTATTAGCAACTAACCAATGCATATGAAGGAATGGATCGATTTTGACTAACCCCAAAAAAATGGATGGCGCTATACGAACAGTATGAATTTGTTATCAACATATGCAGAAAAAGGAAAACAAAAAATGTTCGGCATGGAATCCCTCCACAACATGTTTTGGGTCTCAAAGCCGGAGTTTTAGTCAAAGGTTTTGTAAGGCTCCATGAGTTGCAGGCACATAGCGCGAAGTAGAGGATAAGTTATAGGTTGTCCGCCCTAAAGTAATGTAATGTAATGTAAACTCATGTCGGCCTACCCATGGTCCGTGGACCATGGGATTGTATAAATAGAGCGAGGCTCTAAGTTTTAAAGATAGCAAAGGAAAAAGAGAAAAGAATACGAATGGTTCGAGCATAGAGTAGGAGGCTAAGTGTTTTGGGTCGTAGTAGTATGAATAAGCTCTACAGCTAAGTGCGTAGAGGCCTAGTAAAGTCTGTAGCTAAGTGTGCATACCACTACAGCTGAGTGCGCAGGGCGGTGTCGAGTCTATAATCAGGATTGAAGATTAATTAAGAGAAGTTGATTCCTATTTCTATGTATCTGTTGTGAATTTCCTTCATTACATTTATATTTTTTTCTTTATCAAGTGCATTGATATGATTGTTGAATATGTTGTAGTAAGCATTAGCATTACAGAAACAAGTTAAGTAACTAGATAATAATAGATTACATAGTAAGGGACTTGGACATTATCGGTTGCACCCCGACTAGGGCTACATGGAAGTAGCATTGCAAGTTGCAAAGGGATAGCAAGTGCACGTAATGACATGCACGCAAGGTCAAACCTCGGACCCCCAGAAGCTGATTAGACATCCCCGGGATGGAGAAACCTAGTTCTAGCACCCTCAGTTACTACCTTAGGAGAGACGTCAGCCTACGCTTCGCGGACTGTTGCTGAAAGGGCCAGTAGTACTGGGATTTGCTTGGCTAAATCACCGTGACCTGGGTCTGGACCATAAAATCCAACAAATGGTTACAATTCTAGGACCGAGATCTGCATAAAGGATGTCTAATATTGTGACACAAGAATCCAACGAGAAAAGAAATTGAAGAGTGGTTGGACAAGAAGATTCATGAGTTCGGGATGCAAGAAAATAGAAATCCATGAGTATCTAAGGAGCAGTGGTGGGAGTGCTACTTGTATACGGAAATCCACAAGATTTTCTTTGCATCCTTTCGTTCTGTGTTGTATGAGTGGATCACGAAGTTAGCAGATAACCAGGGAAGGTGTAGGCTCGAGAAACCAATAGTGTGGACTATTGAATTAGTGCACTGATTAGAGGCATCAGGAGATAAGATAGCGTGAGATGTGGACCATTGGCTCGAACGAATAATAGGAGGATTTATCACTAAGTTCATGGTAGACACAACTATCAGCTATAGTGAGGTGGAATGACGTTTTCTCAAGGGACCGCGAGGTATGTATATTAAATCTTTGAACACATGGATTAAGATGCTATTGTGTGAAAAGTGGGTTATGCAAATAAATTAATGTTTGGAACTACGCCAAGTAGGAATATCTACAGAGGAGGAAGTAGTGAAGAGTTTGAAAATAGTCGCTCAATTTCACCCTCGTGGGAAAGTAAGGAAGAGCTCATGAAGGTTTCATCGAGAAGTGCAGTTAGTTGATAAGGTAGTGTATTCTGCGTTTACCACCTCCACCTACATTGCCACTGGTCTAACCCTCCTCACCTCCATCTCCACCCACCGTGCCTCCGCCACCACCACAGTTCAGTATGGTGAGTGCGATCAAACTACCAGTATTCAGAGGAGTGGGAAATGAAGATCCGGATCAATTCTGGTTCATGGTAAGAGTAGTATGGGAAGCACAGGGCGTCATGAATGATAATATTAAAAAGGCTACATGGGTGAGCACGCTAGAGGATTGCGCATTAACATGGTATATCAAGCATTGTAATGACCACCCGAATGCAAGAATCACAGAGATTGAGGCCACGCTGAATAGGTAATTTAGCAGGCCAAAATCAGAAACACAACCAATCATCAGCTTTAAGGAGATCGCGATGCTCTCGGGAAAAATCCCCAGGGATCTAGACCAAAGGTTGAAGAGTATGATCTATGAAGAAAATATGATGTTAATGGATGCACAACATTAAGCATGGCTTGTGACCTCACTTACGCCACACTTAAGGATGGCGCTATCACAAAAAAGACTTTCCAGCTCGGCCGAAGCGTTGGAAATGGCAATGATATTACATGAGACCACTATACTAGCCCATAGGTTGGCAGTCCAACAAATGCATGTGCAATTGCAGAATCTATGTCTAGAAATGCAAAGTTTGAAACAAGTCAGGACACCTCAGCGAGAGGTGTGCAGGGAACTATGGTGCATAAAATGCAAAGGCCAAGGGCATGACAAGGACCATTTTCTAGTGTTCGCGAACTAGCTAGCGGGAGGAGGGCTGATGCCATTAAGACCAGAGACATAGTCAGGGCTAAGCATAGCATCTACCCTATGGTGTACGACCTACCAGATAGGAGGAAAACACACTATGGACAATTTTCATCTATTGGAGAAGTATACGCAGACGTTCAAGCAATTGTTTTGTAATTTTTGTAGGTTGGTATGCCATGATGAACGCACTAGCTGAAGCTACGAAATAATGATGGATCAAACTCCCACCTACAGGGTGTAGACCAAAACGTGAACCCTCAACCCAAATGCAGGGATCGTGTGCGCTGCATTTCAGGGGCACGGTCGGGGTTGAGGTGGAATGGGACCAGGTAGGGGTTGCGGACAACTAATTTATTACAATTATGGAGGGCCAGGGAACTATGCCTGCGATTGTACAAACCCGACAAGTATATCATGTTGGTACTGTACATAGTTTGATCATGAGGCAGAATATTGCCCTTCGCTGATAGCAAGGATGCTCAAAAAGGGGGTACCCCAACCAACTCTGACCCATAATTTACAAATGATGAGGTCTAAGCCACGCAAAGAAGACCCAAATGTAAATAGGTTTCTCAGAGCAGTATGACCATGGGAGATGATAAATGGAAGCAACTAGAAGAAAGCGTGTGGGTTCACTAGGCTCCTACAAAGCAACTAGAATTTGACTTAGAATGTGCAAAGGAGACATTTATGGAAGGTAAGAAGTGCTTCACAGAGGCCTCCACTTCAGGAAGTAAGGATCAACTAGAACCAGGGATGGATCCTTTCTCAAGACATCCATGAAAATATTGCGTGACAAAAATGCGGTTAAAGGACTATAGGAACTTATCACTAGGTGCACAGGGTTAGGAGAACTGCGCATGGTCCAGAAACTTGGAAAGCATGCATTACGCACAGGAAGGGAAATGAGGTTGACTACCCAAATAGGTGAATACAAATGTTTCAGGTAATCCTGGATCTTAGTTTAGATGTGAATGTACTACCAAAAGAAAACATGGGAATGCATGGGCAGATCCGCATTACAATGGTCCCCTATTCAGTTACAAATGGTGAACCAATAGAAGATTTTACCCATTAGAAGATTGTGACGGGTAACAGTCGATATTGAAGGTGCGAGCATGTAGGAAAATTTTGAAGTGATAGAAATTGTCAATGACAACAATACCTATCCTGCACTAGTACTGCTATAGATTTAGAAAAAGTCACTACACGTGGTAGTACTGCTAGATCTAGCTAAAGGAGCGTGATACACTAAACTGGTGCACGATGATGATAATGATGACGAGCTCGATTGTATTTACAAGATAACTGTGTGAGAAGAAGATTGGGTGAATTTGACTACAGATGGAAGGATTTCATAGGAGCATGAAAGCTCTTGCACTTCGGAATCAGATGAAGAAATAGAGGGATGGTAGAATCAGTTGCACGATGTAACAACACTTAATTGCAACATGACGATCAGATCATTGCATTGCATGACAATAGAGGCAAGGGAGCTACTGACATATGATGGATTAACAGTGGTGGATGAATTTCTGAGCAAATTTGGAAGCACAGTACCAGAACAACAATAGTTCGATGTGCTGAAGTGGGAACTGTGTGCAACACCTGCATGATGGTGGGGTGCACATCAAGAAAATTTTGAGGACTAGTGTGGATGAAAAAGGATGATGCAACTACGTTTTGGAAAATCGTACATCCAAACAAAAGCAAATCAATAGGGGTAGAAACACTTCCGTGCCCACATTTCCCAATGGGTAATGAAATATGTTGTACAGTATGCAAAAGTGCACACCACCCCTAGACTAGAGAATCAGAACGAACGACAACAGTAGGAAAGGTAACGCATGCTACGAATTCTACACGATGAGGCATTCGATAAGGTGTGTGGAGTATTGAACAAGGCTCACAAGGCGAGACGAACTGATTGGGACCTACACATACTTCCGGTTCAACCGGCCTATAGGTCCATGTACAAAACCCTAAATGCAGACACAATTCCAAAGATGTGGAACAGAGTAAAAATCCTAATTTATGAAGAGAATACAAAAATAAGTCTGCACATATTGGCTCCCACAATTGTGACAGTGCACAATGGCCAGGGGGAAGAAATCAGACATCTACGCGAGGATGAACATCTAAGGATTCAGAAAGCCATCCAGCGAGGGAACCTTCAACTTCATGAACTCGAACAACACTGGTTACGATTGAGGAAGAAAAGCATTTGGATGGATGTTGAAATCAAAAGGCTGGAAAAAGAGATCACACAAGCATGTCTCATCAATAAACCTAGCATGACAAAGAAAGATACGAATAACCATACCACTACATTAGAATATTGTCACCGAGAGTTTATGAATCTTCTACCATGACTACAACTGCACCTTACCAAATGTAGTAACTAGGGAAGCGCACTGCATACAATAGAGTGTGCGGTGCTAGCGATCACGCAGACAATTAAGGAGTTTCCGCAGACTATGCTGGAAGGCAAGTTCAAGTCTCGCACAGGTGGTTCAACCACCTGACTAGCCATAGGGAGCACAGTCCCAGTGCTCCGGATAGCTGATAGGGAATGCAGGGCCCTAAAAGGGTCTATTTGGGGCCTACAAGATGAGGGAAGTGCACACAAAATCAGCAGGACACAAGGTTCGCACCCACGCATGAGGTGTTGCACTGTCATGTGGGTAGGCTGGGAAATAATCATTGGTTTCACTGTTCATGATGAGATGTCCAATTTAAGACAAAAGGGAATGGGTGATAGGCATTTAAGACATGAATTAAGGGCTAGATTTGGGG